>JAWPHD010016533.1:0-49343 GCA_037043455.1 Cyrtodaria siliqua
TTAATGTTTAATTGATCCTAGCAAAATTTCAGATCGGCCAGAAATTCAAGATGGCCGCCACAGCTAAAATTTGATTTTTTAAAAAAGAAGTTTGTAGCGACTACGTCTTGAAAACTATAAGTGATATTGATATGGGACTTTTTGTAAAATGATCAGCATGACATGATGGTTATCAGAGTCAAACATTATTTTGATTCGACGTTAAACATGGCTGTCAGCGGCCATCTTTGTTTACATAGAGTTATATAATGAAAACTTGTAGCGACTATTCCTGTGAAACTACTTGACGGATTTTCATGAAACTTCACAGGAATGTTGCTCTTGATGTCTAATTGATCCTAGCAAAATTTCAGGTCGGCCGGAAATTCAAGATGGCCGCCACGGCTAAAAATAATTTTTCAAAAAACAAGTCTGTAGCGACTACTTCCTGAAATCAAAATCAATCAGTCATTGACCTCTTGTTTATTGTTGTATTACAAGAAAAAATGATTTTTTTAAAATAATTACCGGAATAGGAATATCTTTTATATACTACCTATATCTTATTTCATGTCACTGTGCCCGTTATATTTGCTTTAATGTCAAACCAAGAACACCCTGGTATCCGTATAATATGAACGCGGGTCGGATAAGGCCATACGCAGGTACGGGAAAGACGCGCCACATTACATGTACGCTCAATATTTGTCATTTATTTAAATATTATATTTGTTAAATATAAATAGTTTTAGCTTTGTTAGATTCCCTGAATATTTTTTTTCGCATCCATATCTTATGTTTTTCATTTTAATAGTGTTTTAGGCAAATTTTATCTGTTTTGAACTGGGCGGAACTGAAAAATCCGTGTCAGCAATTGACATTTCGTCGATTTTTAGCTCTACTGATCAGAGATCAGCAGGGCTTATGCCGTGGTGCGGTGTCCGTCGTCCGTCCGTTAACTTTTTTTTTGTAGCGACTACTCCTCTGAAACTACTGAATGGAATTTCATGAAACTTTACAGAAATGTTGCCCATGAAGTCTAGTTGATCCTAGCAAAAATTCATGTAGATGTGAAATCCAAGATGGCCGCCAAATCTAAAAATAGGTTTTTAAAAAATAAGTTTGTAGCGACTACTTCTTGAAAACTATAAGAGATATTGATATGGGACTTTTTCTAAAATGATCAGGATGACATGATGTTGGTCCTTGTCGAAAATCGTTTTGATTCGACGATAAACATGGCTGCCAGCGGCCATCTTTGTTTACATAGAGTTATATAATGAAAACTTGTAGCGACTACTCCTCTGAAACTACTTGACGGATTTTCATGAAACTTCACAGGAATGTTGCTCTTGATGTCTAATTGATCCTAGCAAAATTTCAGGTCGGCCGGAAATTCAAGATGGCCGCCACGGCTAAATATAGATTTTTAAAAAATAAGTTTGAAGCGACTACTTCTTGAAAACTATAAGAGATATTGATATGGGACTTTTTCTAAAATGATCAGCATAACATGATGGTTATCCGAGTTGAACATTATTTTGATTCGACGTTAAACATGGCTGCCAGTGGCCATCTTTGTTTACATAGAGTTATATATTGAAAACTTGTAGCGACTACTCGTCTGAAACTACTTGACGGATTTTCATGAAACTTCACAGGAATGTTGCTCTTGATGTCTAATTGATCCTAGCAAAATTTCAGATCGGCCAGAAATTCAAGATGGCCGCCACAGCTAAAAATAGATTAAAAAAAAATAAGTTTGTAGCGACTACTTCTTGAAAACTATAAGTGATATTGATATGGGACTTTTTCTAAAATTATCAGCATGACATGATGGTTATCAGAGTCGAACATTATTTTGATTCAATGTTAAACATGGCTGTCAGCGGCCATCTTTGTTTACATAGAGTTATATAATGAGAACTTGTAGCGACTACTCCTCTGAAACTACCTGACGGATTTTCATGAAACTTCACAGGAATGTTGCTCTTGATGTCTAATTGATCCTAGCAAAATTTCAGGTCGGCCGGAAATTCAAGATGGCCGCCACTGCTAAAAATAGATTTTCAAAAAAAAAGTTTGTAGCGACTTCTTCCTGAAAACAAAATCAATCAGTAGAGCTTCAAGGTCATTGACCTCTTGTTCAATTATACAGTAATTTTGACACGATGATTAGGACATGCACATGTAAAACATTCATTCTGTTAGTCATTTTGTCTCTATTTGGTCCCTTAATACTAACTAAGGGTTTTTAATCTGGCGTTTTGTGAGAGTGGGGTCCCAGAAAGTAGATAAGTCTTACGACGGCCATAGATAAGTACCAACGTTATGTATTAAAATTGGAGGATAAGTACCAACGCATTTCAGAAATATAGCTCTTTTATGTTGTAACTTCATCAGAACAGGGAATTTAAGCTAAATTTTGCCACAAAACCACGTCTAACTAGGTTTTTTATACAGTGTATTATATACTTCCAGTACAAGTGATATAGAGAAATTCTTTTGCTACTTCTGCACTGAAAGATTTGTTATTTTATCGAAAATAACTAGTTATAACTAAGTACTAGTATATAATATATTTTTCTGGCGTATGTTATTTTCTTGAGTATATGAACAGCCTCTTTAAATTGTAATCTTATAACAGGACCTGTGCATCCTTTCATATACGCAAAGAAGAGAGGCAACTGTATGTTATTCTACGATAAAATACAGCTGTTCCATTAATTCCCCGGGTATATTTCATACGTTGAAAGCGCCGCGTTACATGACGTCACTTGGCAAATATACGTCACGAAGACAACCTCAACAGTAATTTTAATGAAATGTTAATTACAACAAACTTGCAATACTCCCAAACCTTGCACTCCCAGTACTTGCACATGGTAAGGTAGTAATGAATAGTTTCTTTGAGTTTTTTCACTTTGATAACGCACTCTTATAAATACACATAGTAGCAATGAACAGTTTATCTGTGTTGTAATGCACGCTAATGCAAACGCATCCCATACATGTGAGTAATTCTATTTCTGTGCTGATGTGTACTTTAGCACGTCGTGCTACAAAGGTGAATAATTTATGTAATCAATTTGTAAGGCATGTCAAGGATTCGCGTAGCACACATTGGGAAGAATGTGTCTGGTAAAAAAACGGTCATGGCGTATTTACGTCTCCATGACAACTCTTTTTTTGAATATTGTTTTAACACTCGTGACTTGGTCTGTTATTATGTTAAACTTTGTTCCCAGTTCCTATCCAGAAATAATGCTATTTTCTCTCGGCAGCTATTTTACGCTTGCGTAAAACCTTGCTTGTTCTGTTTGATAAAAAAATCCATTATGAGCAGTGAACATAATAAGATATAGAGATTACTTAACTGCTGGAATCGATTATAGGGAATTCCTTCATGAGATGGTAGATGTGTGGGGTTTTTTCACGAACGAGCGTATGCGAGTGAGTAAAGTTTAATGAGTAAAGTTTTTTCACTGAGAAATCCCAATCTTTCACCGATAAAAATGTAAAAAATAAATATTAACTTACTTATCTCAATTATTAATCTTTTAAAATGTTTACAAAAAGACGCAGATTGAGAAAATTAACAAAGGGGAGTAATCATGTAATTTATGAGAACAAGTATATATGTAACCTACTCAGTTCCTAACAATGTTCATGCATCTTATTTGTTTCAATAACAATTATGTATTGGGCGCGAGCACAACTGCCTATTGAATAATCTTTGGCTCGAATAGTCTCGGAGCCAATTAAGATAACATTGTTCTGATTACAATTGATTGAATTGAATGTTGTTTAACGGCTCATCGACACAGTATATGTTATTTAGAGCCGCCCCAGAGGGAGGAGAAGGATACACAGGAATCCGGGAACCCTTCCCTACTCTTATTATCGAATTGATTCCTATGGTTCTTTAAGGTGTTCGGAGGATAGACCGATACACGGGACCACCTGGTATACGTTCCCATCCGACGGACGAGGCTAAGGGAAAGTGTCTTGCCCAAGAACACACCGACAAAACTCAGTGACACCACGGAGGATTGAACCCGAGGCTTCCGGTTACAAATCCGCCGCGCTACCGACTGCCAGAGAGAGGGGAAGGATACATAGGAATGCGGGAACCTGCCCTACTCTTACTATCGAATAGATTCCAAAGCTTACAATGGTTATTTAACATGCTCGGAGGATAGTCTGAAACTGAACCGTTTGTTAACGTCCCCGTCCGACGGACGGGGCTGAGGGAAAGTTTCTTGAACAAGAACACACCGACGAAAGTCAGTGACAACGGCCAGGCTTGAACCCGGGGCCAGTTACAAGTCCAACATGCTATTCACTTGGGAAAGCCAGCCCCCGATGCGCTAACACAATTACATTTGTTGAAAAATATAACTGAATATATGTGGATATGCCGAGATTTAAGCTTATAATTCCGAATTCCTTTTATTACAGATGTTCTATCTGAAAGCATTAGTATTACTTATTCCCGGTGGGGTTGCGTCCCGGGGTTTTCAACCACACTCCCTATAAGTACCGGCAAAGTACTAGGAAAGTATGCCATTAAGTAAGGGAAAACGCTATAGGTAAGTATCTAAGAAGCTAGAAGCTTAAAGGGGTATCAAATAAGAAAACAAATGCGTTTGTGCTGTTATAAACGCCCGCTTTCATACTTATCCATAGTCTTCGTTTGACCTTATCCGAACACATGTTTAGCCGTCGTAAGACTTATCCACTTTCTGGGACCCCTCTTTCACAAAACGCCAATTTAAAAACCCTTAGTTAGTATTAAGGGATCAAATAAAGACAAAATGACTAACATAATGAATGTTTTACATGTGCATGTCCTTATTATCGTGTCAAAATTACTGTATAATTGAAAAATCGACGAAATGTCAATTGTTGACACGCATTTTTCCAATCCACCCAGTTCAAAACGTATACAATTCCTTAAAGCAATACTAAAATGAAAAACATAATATATGGATGTGAAGAAAAATATTCAGGGAATATAACAAAGCAAAAACTAATTATATAACGAATATAATATTTATATAATTGACAAATATTGAGCGTACATGTAATGTGGCGCGTCTTTCCTGTACCCGCGTATGGCCTTATCCGACCCGCGTTCATATTATACGGATACCGGGGATGAAGAACCAGCTTCAGATTTATCATATACATGACCAGTAATTAACTACGGGTATCTTGTCAAATAAGCCGCCAAATTAGGCGCAGTTGTATTTGACGAGTGCAATATGCAATTAGGGAATTTATGACTCGACTATGTTATCAATCAAGCCAAGCCGCCAGTTGAAAAGTTTTATATTTCTCATATACATTATGAGATATACACAGCAGTAGAGCGGAACAGGTTACACTGTCATTAATTTCAACGAAAAAAAAACGGTAATACGCGACCGGTTTATTCTAACGGTCAAACTGGTTTTGTGTCGAAACGTACAGGTAAGCGCTAAGCACGTTATCGATCGGAAGACCCACCGAGATCTCGTGCTTTCTATGCGAGAGTCCAAGCGATTTCATCATTATTGCTCATCCTTTTTATGGAAAAATACTTGCAGATTGTTTATATCGATAAAAGCTCAGACAAGTTCGAAAACCAGCCAGATCGGACCAGTAACAGTGGAGTTATAGCCCTTGATTTAGTTAAAAATGCCATATTTTGCCTCGTTCAAACAATAGGGCCTTCATTTTTCATCCGATCTTTACCAAACTTTACCAGATTGTTAATATCAATGAAAGCCAGATCGGACCAGCAACAGCAGAGTTATGGCCCTTGAATTAGTTAAAAATGCTATATTTTGCCTTGTTAAGATGATAGGCCTTCATTTTTCAGTCGACCTTTACCAAACTTTACCAGATTGTAAATATCAATGAAAGCTCGAGTTCGAAAACCAGCCAGATCGGACCAGTAACAGAAGAGTTCTGAATCTTGAATTAGTTAAAAATGCTATATTTTGCCTCGTTAAGACAATATGGTCTTCATTTTTCATCCGATCATTTTTAGCTCTACTGGCCAAAGGCCAGGCAAGCTTATGCAATCAATTTTTGTTCAAATCCGTCTCTGTCCGTCCGTCCGTCCGTCCGTCTGTCTGTTAGCAATTTTATAAAATCGACATCTCCTCTGAAACCGCTTCAAGGATTTTAATGAAACTTCATCACAATGTTCCTTGGGAGGGCCCCTCTCAGATTTGCTTTTTTCACCAGTCATCCAAGATAGCCGCCATGGCTAAAACTAGGTCAAATTTAAGGAATTTTCGAACAACATCTCCGACAAAACCACTTATTCCATTATTGTGAAATACCATAAAAAGTTCCTTGGGGTGGCCTCTATCAAGTTTGTGTTTTTCGTTATCGTCGAATAATCAAAATGGCCGCCACAGCGACCAAAAGTTTACATAGAGTTATATAAGGAAAACATTAAACATGACATCTTCTCTGAAACCGCTTGAAGGATTTTAATGAAACTTAAATCACAATGATATTTGGGATAGTCCCTCTCAGGTTTGTTTTTTTGCGGCTGCCAGTCATCTAAGATGGCCGCCATGGCTAAAACTAGATCAATTTAAGGAAATTTCAAACGACATCTCCTCCAAAACCACTTATTCCATTCTTGTGAAATATCATATACATGTTCCTTGGGTTGGCCTCTATCAAGTTTGTGTTTTTCTTATTCGTCGAATAATCAAAATGGCCACCACGGCCAAAGTTTACATAGAGTTATATAGGAAAAGGTTAAAAATGACATCTTCTCTGAAACCTCTTGAAGGATTTTGATGAAACTTAATCAACATGATATTTGGGATAGTCCCTCTCAGATTTGTGCTAGGTCAAATTTAAGGAATTTTCAAACGACATCTCCGAAACCACTTATTCCATTCTTGTGAAATATCATAAACATGTTCCTTGGGTTAGCCTCTATCAAGTTTGTGTTTTTCGCTATCGTTGAATAATCAAAATGGCCACCACAGCGACCCAAAGTTTATATAGAGTTATATAGGAAAACGTTAAAAATTACATCTTCTCTGAAACCGCTTGAAGGATTTTGATGGAACTTAATCACAATGATCTTTGGGTTAGTCCCCCTGCAACTACAGGTCCACTTGGGCCTCTTGTCCATCTGATCTTTACCAAAGTTTTACTTTTTCTGTTTTACTCTTATTTTTATATTGTTTTTTTAGCTCTACTGATCAGAGATCAGCAGAGCTTATGCCATGGTGCGTCGTCCGTCTGTCTGTCCGTCCGTAAACTTTTTTTTGTAGCGACTACTCCTCTGAAACGATTGAATGGATTTTCATGAAACTTTACGGAAATGTTGCCCATGAAGTCTAGTTGATCCTAGCAAAAATGTTGATGTAAAATCCAAGATGGCTGCCAAATCTACTTCTTGAAAACTCTAGTGATATTGATATGGGACTTTTTCTTAAATGATCAGCATGACATGATGTTGGTCCTTGTCGAAAATCGTTTTGATTCGACGTTAAACATGGCTGCCAGCGGCCATCTTTGTTTACATAGAGTTATATAATGAAAACTTGTAGCGACTACTCCTCTGAAACTACCAAACGGATTTTCATGAAACTTCACAGGAATGTTGCTCTTGGTGTCTAATTGATCCTAGCAAAATTTCAGGTCGGCCGGAAATTCAAGATGGCCACCACAGCTAAATATCGATTTTCAAAATACAAGTTTGTAGCGACTACTTCTTGAAAACTATAAAGTATATTGATATGGGACTTTTTCTAAAATGATCAGCATGACATGATGTTGGTCCTTGTCAAAAATCATTTTGATTCGACGTTAAACATGGCTGCCAGCGGCCATCTTTGTTTACATAGAGTTATATAGTAAAAACTTATAGTACTCCTCTGAAACTACTTGGCTGATTTTCATGAAACTTTACAGGAATGTTGCTCTTAATGTCTAATTGATCCTAGCAAAATTTCAGGTCGGCCTGAAATTCAAGATGGCCGCCACAGATTTTCTAAATACAAGTTTGTAGCGACTACTTCTTGAAAACTATAAGTGATATTGATATGGGACTTTTTCTAAAATGATCAGCATGACATGATGTTGGTCCTTGTCAAAAATCATTTTGATTCGATGTTAAACATGGCTGCCAGTGGCCATCTTTGTTTACATAGAGTTATATATAATGAAAACTTGTAGTGACTACTGCTCTGAAACTACTTGATGGATTTTCATGAAACTTCACAGGAATGTTGCTCTTAATGTCTAATTGATCTAAGCAAAATTTCAGCGGCCGGAAATTCAAGATGGCCACCATGGCTTAACTAAATGAAAAAACAGCAACAGTTTTCTGTTTGTAGCGACTACTTCCTGAAATCAAAATCAATCAGTAGAGCTTCAAGGTCATTGACCTCTTGTTAAAAACAAGTTTGTAGCGACTACTTCTTGAGAACTATGTGATATTGATATGGGACTTTTTCTGAAATGATCAGCATGACAAGATGTTGATCCTTGTCGAAAATTATTTTGATTCAACATTAAACGTGGCTGCCAGTGGCCATCTTTGTTTACCTAGAGTTATATAGTAAAATATTCAACTTGTAGCGTCTACTCCTCTGAAACTACTTGACAGTTTTTATGAAACTTCACAGGAATGCTGACCTAGCTATCAAAATCTATCAGTAGAGCTTCAAGGTCATTGACCTCTTGTTAAAAAATAAGTTTGTAGCACTACTTCTTGAAAACTATAAGTGATATTGATATGGGACTTTTTCTAAAATGATCAGCATGACATGATGGTTATCCGAGTCGAACATTATTTTGATTCAACGTTAAACATGGCTGCCAGTGGCCATCTTTGTTTACATAGTTATATAATGAAAACTTGTAGCGACTACTCCTCTGAAACTACTTAACGGATGTTCTTTCAACTTCACAGGAATGTTGCTCTTGATGTCTAATTGATCCTAGCAAAATTTCAGAATGGCCGGAAATTCAAGATGGCCACCATGGCTAAAAATAGATTTTCAAAATACAAGTTTGTAGCGACTACTTCTTGAAAACTATAAGTGATATTGATATGGGACTTTTTCTAAAATGATCAGCATGACATGATGTTGGTCCTTGTCAAAAATCGTTTTGATTCGACGTTAAACATGGCTGCCAGCGGCCATCTTTGTTTACATAGAGTTATATATAATGAAAACTTGTAGCGACTACTCCTCTGAAACTACCTGACGGATTTTCATGAAACTTCACAGGAATGTTGCTCTTGGTGTCTAATTGATCCTAGCAAAATTTCAGGTCGGCCGGAAATTCAAGATGGCCACCACAGCTAAATATCGATTTTCAAAATACAAGTTTGTAGCGACTACTTCTTGAAAACTATAAAGTATATTGATATGGGACTTTTTCTAAAATGATCAGCATGACATGATGTTGGTCCTTGTCAAAAATCATTTTGATTCGACGTTAAACATGGCTGCCAGCGGCCATCTTTGTTTACATAGAGTTATATAGTAAAAACTTGTAGTACTCCTCGGAAACTACTTGGCTGATTTTCATGAAACTTCACAAGAATGTTGCTCTTGATGTCTAATTGATCCTAGCAAAATTTCAGGTCGGCCGGAAATTCAAGATGGCTGCCACGGCTAAAAAGAATTTTTCAAAATACAAGTTTGTAGCGACTACTTCTTGAAAACTATAAGTGATATTGATATGGGACCTTCTCTAAAATGATCAGCATGACATGATGTTGGTCCTTGTCAAAAATCGTTTTGATTCAACGTTAAACATGGCTCCCAGTGGCCATCTTTGTTTACATAAAGTTATATAATGAAAACTTGTAGTGACTACTCCTCTGAAACTACTTGACAGATTTTCATGAAACTTCACAGGAATGTTGCTCTTGATGTCTAATTGATCCTAGCAAAATTTCAGGTCGGCCGGAAATTCAAGATGGCCGCCACGGCTAAAAATAATTTTTCAAAATACAAGTTTGTAGCGACTACTTCTTTAAATCTATAAGTGATATTGATATGGGACCTTCTCTAAAATGATCAGCATGACATGATGTTGGTCCTTGTCAAAAATCGTTTTGATTCGACTTTAAACAGGGCTGCCAGTGGCCATCTTTGTTTACATAGAGTTATATAATGAAAACTTGTAGCGACTACTCCTCTGAAACTACTTGACGGATTTTCATGAAACTTCACAGGAATGTTGCTCTTGATGTCTAGTTGATCCTAGCACAATTTCGGGTCGGCCGGAAATTCAAGATGGCCACCACGGCTAAACATAGATTTTTAAAAACAAGTTTGTAGCGACTACTTCTTGAAAACTATAAGTGATATTGATATGGGACTTTTTCTGAAATGATCAGCATGACAAGATGTTGATCCTTGTCGAAAATTATTTTGATTCAACATTAAACATGGCTGCCAGTGGCCATCTTTGTTTACCTAGAGTTATATAGTAAAAACTTCAACTTGTAGCGACTACTCCTCTGAAACTACTTGACAGTTTTTATGAAACATCACAGGAATGCTGACCTATCTATCAAAATCTATCAGTAGAGCTTCAAGGTCATTGACCTCTTGTTAAAAAATAAGTTTGTAGCGACTACTTCTTGAAAACTATAAGTGATATTGATATGGGACTTTTTCTAAAATGATCAGCATGACATGATGGTTATCCGAGTCGAACATTATTTTGATTCAACGTTAAACTTGTAGCGACTACTCCTCTGAAACTACTGGCGGATTTGTAACCGGAGGCCCCGGGTTCAATCCTCCGTGGTGCCACTGAGTTCCGTCGGTGTGTTCTTGGGCAAGACACTTTACCTTAGCCTCGTCCGTCGGATGGGGACGTAAACCGGGCGGTCCCGTGTATCGGTCTATCCTCCGAGCACATTAAAGAACCATAGGAATCTATTCGATAATAAGAGTAGGGCAGGTTCCCGGATTCCTATGTATCCTTCCCCTCTCTCTGGGGCGGCTCTAAATAACCTATACTGTGTTGATGAGCCGTTAAACAACATTCAATTCAATTCAATTCTGAAACTACTAGACGGATGTTCATAGCAAAATTTCAGGTCAGCCGGAAATTCAAGATAGCCGCCACGGCTAAAAATAAATTTCCAAGTTTGTAGCGACTACTTCCTGAAATCCAAATGAGGTGTCGTGCACACATCCAGGTCCATGGCTCTAAGGTCAAGGTCATACTTAAAGGTCAAAGGACACTTCGGGGGCATTTATCACTTACAGTGATATTTCTTGTTTTAGCCTGTTTTGAATTTTTAAAATCTGGTTACAATAAAATTTAATTTAAAACTAAATTTGTACTTACCCTGGCATTATGATTAAATGTTCAGATGTGCAGTTAGTAATTAAAACACCTGATTAGCTTCTATTAATAGCAGTCTAAAATATTAAAAAAATGTTTCTAAAAAAACAGTCAAAACGTTAATGCAATTGAACAAGTACCATTGGATGTGGAAAGTCGTGGCATTGGAGGCTTGTCAATCCAGATGAACATACACATCTATTTACAGGACTGGCGGAGGTTACGCAGTAACAGCTCTATACAGATATATGCATAAACTAGTATTTGTCATATTTGATTACATGTTATATAGTTAAAACTACTGGGAGCATCAAATTTACATTCAGCTTCTGAGGGACACAAAACTTTCTCTTTTAGCATGCAGAAAATTAAATTACAAATCTGTTCCTCAGTATGTAACAATATTATTGCAAAGCAGTACATGTACCAAATATCATTCCTAGATCAGCACATCAGGGGCACAGACTAACTCTATTTAGCTAGGAGCCAGCTGGGCCCCTGACTTAGAATTTTTAGGGGCCCAGCCCAAAAGTTAAGGGCCCAACAAAATATTATTTTATTTTACCACTCTGGTGCATAATTTATGAACAATTACATGCATTTACTCCGTGTTTATTGAATATCATAAACAACATTACTGATCATTACAAGTCCAAGTTATCTATTTAATTATAAATAGTATTGGTAATGAGTTTTGTTATAAATGATCACAACTAGAATATGTAAATTATTGTAATAAAAGATTAAAAAAGATTAGATATTATTAAATTAATGTTTTATTTTGTTATAAATATTTTATGTTGACGTACAGTTTTAAAATTAATGTATGAGACCTTTTTTATCAACATGATTCCCCGCCATATAATTATTATTGATGATTTCTAAAAGCACCGCATTTTATTAATCAAAAGCGCCGCGTTTTAGAATATCCAAAAACCGGAAGTGAAACTAACTATTTCCCCTTCAAATTATAACACGAATTTATGATCATGTGTAAAATAAACACTACCATGTCTGTTTTAATGTTGATTTTATACCAGCAAATGTTACTTGTACTCTTGCACATCTAATTTTACATTGGCATTCGAAGCTCAGAGTACCGTAACATGCAGTTTTGTGGGAAACCGTACATCGCAACATCTCGAACATTGTCTCATTTCCGCAGTGGAAAAATAAAAACAAACGTTTGTTTCGTTATTATTTTGTTAAGGGTTTGTCTACTTCGGCCAACAGTATGTAGTTCACGGGACCAAAGCAAAATCTGCGGGGTAAAATCCTCAAACTTAAATGTTTGTGTTGAATGATTACCCTTTTTCCGTTTTTTGGATTGAATACTTTTGGTCGCCACATGGGCACGTGAAAGCCAAGTTATGGTAGCCCAGATCATTTTTTACTCGCCAATGGCGAATGGGTGCCCCTGCACATGTAACACATTCCTTCTTAGATCAGCACATGTATCAAATATCATTCCTAGATCAGCACATGTAACACATATCCTTCTTAGATCAGCACATGTACCAAATATCATTCCTAGATCAGCACATGTACCAAATATCATTCCTAGATCAGCACATGTACCAAATATCATTCCTAGATCAGCACATGTACCAAATATCATTCCTAGATCAGTAAATGTACCAAATATCCTTCCAGATCAGCACATGTACCAAATATCCTTCCTAGATCAGCACATGTACCAAATATCATTCCTAGATCAGTAAATGTACCAGATATCATTCCTAGATCCTCCTTTTTTTGATCAATGTATGCATTTGGGTGTATGTGTGTGCGTGTGCGTGTGTGTGTGCGTGCGTGTGTGTGTCAGTGTGGTTGTTCATGGGTGACGGTGAATCGTGGAGGGAAGCTTCGTTTTAAAATACACCTAAATGACTAATGACAGCTTTTTTTGCCTAATGACATGATGACATAACATACTGTGAATATGTTGTGCAGGTTGCAGCAGCGCCATGGTGGGTGCCCGTGGACGGGGCAGACTGGAGACATCCAGAGGGCCCTGGCTCAGACATACATAAAAGGTAGTTATAATAGTTGTGGACGGGTCAGATTGGAGATATCCAGAGGGCCCTGGCTCAGACACATAAAAGGTAGTTAAGTAGTTGTGGACGGGGCAGACGGTACATCCACAGGGCCCTGGGTCAGATATACATAAAATGTAGTTATAGTAGTTGTTAATGGGGAAGACTGGAGACATGTAGAGGGCCCTGGCTCAGACATGCATAAAAGGCAGTTATAGTAGTTGTGGATGGGGCAGACTGGAGACATCCAGAGGGCCCAGTCTCAGATATACCTAAAAGGCAGTTATAGTGGTTGTGGACGGGGCAGACTGGAGACATCCAGAGGGCCCTGGCTCAGACATACATAAAAGGCAGTTATAGTAATTGTGGATGGGGCAGACTGGCCCTGGCTCAGACATACCTAAAAGGTAGTTATAATAGTTGTGGATGGGGCAGACTGGAGACATCCAGAGGACCCTGGCTCAGACATACCTAAAAGGCAGTTATAATAGTTGTGGATGGGGCAGACTGGAGACATCCAGAGGGCCCTGGCTCAGACATACCTAAAAGGCAGTTATAGTAGTTGTGGATGGGGCAGACTGGAGACATCCAGTGGACCTTTGACTCCAACATGCATACAAGGTTGTTATAGTAGTTGTCCCTTAAAGGAGTGATATCTAAAACATTTTCGTCTATTTAAAATGGGTAAAACTTCCTGCAAATTGTCTTATACATTTAAATTGTGTAATATGTTAACAAAATATCTCCAGAATCATACTTACATCAATATCTTCCAATAAATTAAAAGGACATCATCAACTATGGCATTTATGACTGACATTGTCCAATATACTTCATTTTTTAAATCAAAATTATGTTTAATAGAATACAGTTAAACCTGTCTTAAGCAGCCACTCAAGGGAAAGACCAATAGTGACCTCTAAAGGCAGGTGGCTGCTTAATAAAGGTTGATTAACATTAACATTGTTTAAACAGGATATAGTAAATGTGGCTGCTTAAGACAGGTTATTGCTTAATAGAGGTGACCACTAACAGGTTTGACACATCCTTTTTTTTATGTGTACAGAATGGATCATCCGGTACTGCACACATCCTGGAATGATGCTGTGGCATTCTGTAAATGGGCGGGTAAACGTCTCCCTACAGAAGCTGAATGGGAGTATGCATGTACCGGCGGGCTAGAGGGAAGGTAAGTAATGTAGGACGGACATTTGACAAATCTCGATCACTGAGCCCAAGCTATACATGTGGTAACAAAGTGTGCATGAAGTCAGATGAGCTATACATGTGGTACCAAAGTGTGCATGAAGTCAGATGAGCTATACATGTGGTACCAAAGTGTGCTGGCGACGTGAGATCATCTATACCTGTCATACCAAAGTGTGCTGGTTAGTGAGGTGAGCTATACATGTACCAAAGTGTGCTGGTGACTGAGATGAGGCAAAGTGTGCTGGTGAGTGAGGTGAGCTATACATGTGGTACCAAAGTGTGCTGGTGAGTGAGGTGAGCTATACATGTGGTACCAAAGTGTGCTGGTGACTGAGATGAGCTATACATGTGGTTCCAAAGTGTACTGGTGACTGAGATGAGCTATACATGTGGTACCAAAGTGTGGTTGTGAGTGAGATGAGCTATACATGTGGTACCAAAGTGTGGTTGTGAGTGAGATGAGCTATACATGTGGTACCACAGTGTGCTGGTGACTGAGATGAGCTATACATGTGGTACCAAAGTGTACTGGTGACTGAGAACGAGCTATACATGTGGTACCAAAGTGTACTGGTGACTGAGATGAGCTATACATGTGGTACAAAAGCATGCTGGTGACTGAGTTGAGCTATACGTGGTATCGATGTGTGTTGGTGACTGAGGTGAGCTATACTGCTGGTATCAAAGTGTGCTGGTGAGTGAGATGAGATTTACATGTAAGCAATTGTGCTAGTGAGATGAGCTATACATGTGGTACCAAAGTGTGTTGGTGAGTGAGATGAGATTTACATGTAAGCAATTGTGCTAGTGAGATGAGCTATACATGTGGTACCAAAGTGTGCTGGTGAGTGAGATGAGATTTACATGTAAGCAATTGTGCTAGTGAGATGAGCTATACATGTGGTACCAAAGTGTGTTGGTGAGTGAAGTGAACTAGACATGTTGTACCAAAGCATGCTGGTGAGTGAAGTGAACTAGACATGTTGTACCAAAGCATGCTGATTACTAAGATGAGCTTTACATGTGGTACCAAAGCATGCTGGTGAGTGAAGTGAACTAGACATGTTGTACCAAAGCATGCTGATTACTAAGATGAGCTTTACATGTGGTACCAAAGCATGCTGGTGAGTGAAGTGAACTAGACATGTTGTACCAAAGCATGCTGATGACTAAGATGAGCTTTACATGTGGTACCAAAGCATGCGGGTGAGTGGTGAGTGAGATGAGCTATACATGTAGTATCAAAGTGTGTTGGTGAGTGAGGTGAGCTATACTTCTGGTACAAAGCATGCTAGTGAGTGAGATGAATTGCTTGTATGGTGTTTAACATCATTTTTCAACACATGTAAGGTTATATATGAGACGGGAGTGAGATGAGCTATACATGTGGTACCAAAGTGTGCTGGTGAATGGGATGAGCTATAACGTGGTACCAAAGCATGCTTGTGAGTGAGCTGAACTATACATGTGGTACCAAAGCATGCTGGTGACTGAGATGAGCTATGCATGTGGTACCAAAGCATGCTGGTGATTGAGATGAGCTATACATGTGGTATCAAAGCATGCTGGTGAGTGAGGTGAGCTATACATGTGGTACCAAAGCACCTTTGTCCTCCAGACACACCTTTGACATAACCTTAGAGGGCAAGGTGATGAAATAGTATTCTCCAGACATACCTCTGACATGCAGCTACCTTTTAATGTTCCTCCACTGTGGAGTGGGTGGTCCAGTCGTAAAGCATCATACTTCAGATCGGCGTGGCCATGTTATTTATCCTTGTGCAAGATAATTAATCCACATTGCTTAGTACTGGTTCTACCCAGGAAGCCATCGAGAGTGATTAATAGAAGTTGAAAGAACTTGCTTCGCAATCGATGTAAAAGAAGTATGTTTAAATCAGGGGAAGGTGATGAAATAGTGTTCCTTCAGACATACCTATAACGTAAGCTGCCTTGGAGGGGAATGTGATGAAACAATGTTCTTCCAGACATACATATAACATACAGCTACCTTGGAAGGGACGGTGATGAAATAGTGTTCCTTCAGACATACCTATAACATACAGCTACCTTGGAAGGGACGGTGATGAAATAATGTTCCTCCAGACATACCTATGACATACAGCTATCTTGGAGGGGACTTTGATGAAATAATGTTCCTCCAGACATACCTATGACATACAGTTACCTTGGAGGGGACTTTGATGAAACAATATTCCTCCAGACATCCTATGACATACAGCTACCTTGGAGGGGATGGTGATGAAACAACGTTCCTTCAGACATACCTATGACATACAGCTACCTTGGAGGGGACTTTGATGAAACAATGTTCCTCCAGACATACCTATGACATACAGCTACCATGGAGGGGAAGGTGATGAAACAATGTTCCTCCAGACATACCTATGACATACAGCTACCATGGAGGGGAAGGTGATGAAACAATGTTCCTCCAGACATACCTATGACATACAGCTACCATGGAGGGGAAGGTGATGAAACAATGTTCCTCCAGACATACCTATGACATACAGCTACCATGGAGGGGAAGGTGATGAAACAATGTTCCTTCAGACATAGCTATGACATACAGCTACCTTGGAGGAGACTTTGATGGAACAATGTTCCTCCAGACATACCTATGACATACAGCTATCTTGGAGGGGAAGGTGATGAAACAATGTTCCTTCAGACGTACCTATGACATACAGTTACCTTGGAGGGGACGGTGATGAAACAATGTTCCTTCAGACATAGCTATGACATACAGCTACCTTGGAGGGGAAGGTGATGAAACAATGTTCCTTCAGACATACCTATGACATACAGCTACCTTGGAGGGGAAGGTGATGAAACAATGTTCCTTCAGACATAGCTATGACATACAGCTACCTTGGAGGGGACGGTGATGAAACAATGTTCCTTCAGACATAGCTATGACATACAGCTACCTTGGAGGAGACTTTGATGGAACAATGTTCCTCCAGACATACCTATGACATACAGCTATCTTGGAGGGGAAGGTGATGAAACAATGTTCCTTCAGACGTACCTATGACATACAGTTACCTTGGAGGGGACGGTGATGAAACAATGTTCCTTCAGACATAGCTATGACATACAGCTACCTTGGAGGGGACGGTGATGAAACAATGTTCCTTCAGACATAGCTATGACATACAGCTACCTTGGAGGGGGCTTTGATGAAACAATGTTCCTTCAGACATACCTATGACATACAGCTACCTTGGAGGGGACGGTGATGAAACAATGTTCCTTCAGACATACCTATGACATACAGCTACCATGGAGGGGAAGGTGATGAAACAATGTTCCTTCAGACATAGCTATGACATACAGCTACCTTGGAGGAGACTTTGATGGAACAATGTTCCTCCAGACATACCTATGACATACAGCTATCTTGGAGGGGATGGTGATGAAACAATGTTCCTTCAGACATACCTATGACATACAGCTACCTTGGAGGGGAAGGTGATGAAACAATGTTCCTTCAGACATAGCTATGACATACAGCTACCTTGGAGGGGGCTTTGATGAAACAATGTTCCTTCAGACATACCTATGACATACAGCTACCTTGGAGGGGACGGTGATGAAACAATGTTTCTACAGACATACCTATGACATACAGCTACCTTGGAGGGGACTTTGATAAAACAATGTTCCTCCAGACATACCTATGACATACAGCTACCTTGGAGGGGAAGGTGATGAAACAATGTTCCTCCAGACATACCTATGACATACAGCTACCTTGGAGGGGATGGTGATGAAATATTGTTCCTTCAGACATACCTCTAACATACAGCTACCTTGGAGAGGGAAGGTGATGAAATATTGTTCCTTCAGACATATCTCTGACATACAGCTACCTTGGAGGGGATGGTGATAAAATAATGTTCCTTCAGACATACCTATGTCATACAGTTACCTTGGAGGGGAGTGTCATCTCTTTAAATTGGACAATCTTTGTCAATAGAAACATGTATAGCTGTATGCTTAACATTTACACAATTGAAAACTCGATTTTAATTCCAAATATTCCTGATTAAGAATAATTAATTTTGGTTACTAGTTATTTATTGCTGCTATTCTCTTTTTTTCAGGCTATTTGCTTGGGGTAACAATGAGAACCCGAAGAAAGCTCACTGGATGAATATTTGGCATGGAGAATTTCCTAAGGAAAACAGTGCTGATGATGGATATATTGGAACTGCACCAGTAAGATATGAAAATAATCCAGGCTAGGAAACAGTGGTGTTGGAGGGTGTGGGTGTGTGGTGAATGTCCAAGTGAAAGCCCCCTAAAACAGCGATAATCTCCCAAAATCGAAGATGTAAAGAAAGGCCAATTATTTCAGCAACCACTGGTCATACATTAATGAAACTTGGAATATGTCCAGTACCATCAAAGGCACTGGTAGACGCATGTTCAATAACTCTGATTGCATTTTAGCAAAATTATGGCTCCCTTTTCAACTTACAATTTCTGGTTAAAGGTTTTTGGCAAGTCCAATAGCTGTTCGTCATATACCAATAGAACTTCAGTAAAGCTTGGAATATGTCTTGAGTACCATCAGTGGCACTGGATGGGCACATATTCCATAACTTGGTATTGCATTTTAGCAAAATTATGTCTATATTTAAATTTTTTGGTTATTTGGCAAGTCCATGTATTTCAATAGCTGCCAGTCATACTTCAGGAAAGCTTGGAATATTATTTCAGTACTGTCGAGGGCATGATATGTCTTAAGTTCGAAAACTGTGTATTGCATTTTAGCAAAATGTGTCCTTTTTTATGCCCTCGAAGGACGGCATATAGTAGTTGCACCGACCGTCCGTCCGTACATTCGTGTCAGGTCAATGTCCGGTCAAGAACTCTTACATTCCTAGACGGATTTTCAAATAACTCGGACATTCATGGACGGATATTCAAATAACTTGGCACAAGTGTTCACCACAACAAGACAATGTGTCGCGCGCAAATCCAGGTTGATGGCATATAATAGTCTGTCCGTTTGTCCGTCGTACAGTCGTGTCCGGTCAATAACTCTGACATTCCTGGACGGATTTTCAAATAATTTGGCACAAGTGCTCACCACAAGACGACGTGTCACGCACAAAATCCAGGTCCTTGGCTCCAAGGTCAAGGTCACACTTAGGGGTCAAAGGTCAAAAAGAAGTACTTTCATGTCCATATTTTGTGTCCTGTAAATAACTCTTGACATTCCTGGACGGATTTTCAAATAACTTGGCACTATTGCTTACCACAGCAAATCGACGTGTCACGCGCAAAATCCAGGTCCGTGGCTCCAAGGTCAAGGTCACACTTAGAGGTCAAAGGTCAAAAAGAAGTGCTTCATGTCCAGTTAATAACTCTGACATTCATGGACGGATATTCAAATAACTTGGCACAAGTGTTCACCACAACAAGACGACTTGTCGCACACAAAATCCAGGTCCTTGGCTCCAAGGTCAAGGTCACACTTAGGGGTCAAAGGTCAAAAAGACAGTACTTTCGTGTCCATATTTTGTGTCCTGTAAATAACTCGGACATTCATGGACGGATATTCAAATAACTTGGCACAAGTGTTCACCACAACAAGATGATGTGTTCAAGCAAAATGGCTCCAAAGTCGAGGTCACACTTAGAGGTTAAAGGTCAAAAAGAAGTACTTTCAGTTCCATATTCAAAGTGTTCACCACAACAAGACAATGTGTTGTGCGCAAAATCCAGATCAGTAGCTTCAAGGTCAAGGTCACTCTTAGAGGTCAGAAGATGCTTTATGACCCTGTTTTGAATGAAATCATATTAGTTGTGTCCGATGTATAACTTTGTCATCGGTTGAGGGATTTTCATATAACCTGGCAGAATTTTTCACTATAAGAAGATGACGTGTCACGCGCAAAACCCAGGTCTTGTGGAAATACAGACAAATACTTCCGGGGCATTTGTCACTTACAGTGACATTTCTTGTTTTTATGGGATGCCGAGTTGTTCTTCGTCCGTCCGTCATCCGTCCGTCGTTAGCTTTTGTCTCGTTAACACGATAGAGCCTTCATTTTTCATCTGATCTTTACCAAACTTTACCAGATTATTAATGTCAACGAAAGCTCGGACAAGTTCGAAAAACAGCCAAATCGGACCAGTAACAGCGGAGTTGCGGCCCTTGATTTAGTTAAAAATGCTATATTTTGCCTCAAGACGATAGGGCGTTCATTTTTTATCCGATCTTTACCAAACTTCACCAGATTGTTAATGTCAATAATAGCTCAGACAAATTCGAAAACCAGCCAGATCGGATCAGTAACAGCTGAGTTATGGCCCTTGATTTAGTTAAAAATGCTATATTTTGCCTCGTAGAGACGATATGGCCTCCATTTTTCATCCGATCTTTACCAAACTTTACCAGGTTGTTAGTGTCAATAAAAGCTCGGATAAGTTCGAAAACCAACCAGATCGGACCAGTAACAGCAGAGTTATGGGCCTTGATTTAGTTAAAAATTCTATATTTTGCCTCGTTAAGATGATAGGGCCTTCATTTTTCATCCGATCTTTACCAATTTTTACCAGATTGTTAATGTCAATAAAAGCTCGGACATATTCGAAAACCAGCCAAATCGGACCAGTAACAGCGGAGTTATGGCCCTTGATTTTGTTAAATATGCAATATATCGTTAACTTTTGCTTCAAACAACTTCTCCTCAGAAACCGCTTGGATAATTTTGACCAAACTTCACATGGATGATCCTTAGATGAATGCTTTTTAGATTTATTAAAATTAGGCCAGCGCGACATCCAAAATGGCCGCCATTACCATATATGGTCGAAACCTTAAAAAAATCTTCTCAAGAACCGCTGGACAGAATTTGACTGTTTTTCCTTTTAAAATGATTGCCAACGCCTATACTATCAAGTTTGTTCAATTGAAGTCCCCGGGGTCTAAAATGGCCGCGCCCCGGTGGTCCAAAGTTTGTATATTGAGATTTTGCATGCTTTTCAAAGACTTATATAGGAAAAAACTTTAAAAAATCTTCTTCTCTGAAACCACAAGAGCTCTCATGTATTACATGTAGCATCAGCATATGGTCCTCTACTAAGTTTGTTCAAATGGTGGCCCTTGGGTCAAATTAGGCCCCGCCCTGAGGGTCACAGTTTTACATAGATTTATATAGGAACATTTTTTAAAAAATTCTTGGAAACTACAACAGCCAGAGGTTTAATATTTTGTATTTAATATAAGCTTATGATCCTTTACCAAATTGGTTCGAATGATGACACTGGGGTCACATTTGGCCCTGCCCCAGGGGTCACATGTTTTTCATAAACTTGTATAGGGAACTTTTTTTAAAAATCTTCTTCTCTGGGGTTTAATATTTTGCATTTGCTATAAGCTTATGGTCCTCTACCAAGTTTGTTCAAATGATGACCCCAGGGTAATATTTGGCCCCGCCCAGTGGGTCACATGTTTTATAAATTTATAGACTTCTATCGGGAAAAAATTAAAAAATCTTCTTCTCTGAAACTATAAGAGCCATAGGTTTAATATTGTGCATTTCTAAAAGCTTATGGTCCTCTACCAAGCCTGTTAAAATGGTGATCTCAGGGGTCACATTTGTCCTCGCCCCAAAGGTCACATGTTTTACAGACTTACATAGGGAATTTTTAAAAAAATCGTCCTCTCAGAAACAGCTTGGTCAATTTTGACCAAACTTCACATGGATGATCCTTAGATAAATGTTTTTCAAATTTGTTAAAACAAGTTAAACGTGAAATTCAAGATGGCCACCATTGAAAAATCTTTGAATTACTTCTTGTACACTGGGAAGCTAGGGCCGAGTGTTCAAATCCCACTGGAGGTAAACTTTTTTTAGTCCACACCAGAGGGGACTTTAGGTTTGCCCCCATCTGTCTGTCCATCCATCTGTCCGTCCGTCTGTCATGTTTTTGTCCAGACTGTTATGCATTGTATTTTTTTTAAACAACTTGGCACAAATGTTCACCATAATGAGACGGTGTGTCACGCGCAAGTCCCAAGTCCGTAGCTCAAAGGTCAAGGTCACACTTGGAGGTTAAAGGTCAGAAATAGGCTTGTCCGGGCTGTAACTTTGTCATGCATCGTGGGATTTTGAAATAACTTGGGACAAATGTTCACCCTAATGAGACGGCGTGTCGAGCACAGCACCCGGTAGGGTACTATGGCCGTCCCTCGGACTGCTTCTTGTTTTTTAGCTCTACTGATCAGAGATCAGCAGAGCTTATGCCGTGGTGCGGCGTCCGTCGTCCGTCCGTCCGTCTGTCCGTCTGTCCGTTAACTTTTATTTGTAGCGACTACTCCTCTGAAACTACTGGATGGATATTCATAAAACTTTACAGAAATGTTGCCCATGAAGTCTAGTTGATCCTAGCAAAAATTCATGTTGATGTGAAATCCAAGATGGCCGCCAAAGCTAAAAATAGATTTTTTAAATTCAAGTTTGTAGCGACTACTTCTTGAAAACTATAAGTGATATTGATATGGGACTTTTTCTAAAATTATCAGCATGACATGATGTTGATCCTTGTCGTAAATCGTTTTGATTTGACGTTAAACATGGCTGCCAGCGGCCATCTTTGTTTACATAGAGTTATATATTGAAAACTTGTAGCGACTACTCGTCTGAAACTACTTGACGGATTTTCATGAAACTTCACAGGAATGTTGCTCTTGATGTCTAAATGATCCTAGCAAAATTTCAGGTCGGCCGGAAATTCAAGATGGCCGCCACGGCTAAAAATAAATTTTCAAAATACAAGTTTGTAGCGACTACTTCTTGAAAACTATAAGTGATATTGATATGGGACTTTTTCTAAAATGATCAGCATGACATGATGTTGGTCCTTATCAAAAATCGTTTTGATTCGACGTTAAACGTGGCTGCCAGCGGCCATCTTTGTTTACATAGAGTTATATAGTAAAAACTTGTAGCGACTACTCCTCTGAAACTACTTGACGGATTGTCATGAAACTTTACAGGAATGTTGCTCTTGATGTCTAATTGATCCTAGAAAAATTTCAGGTCGGCCGGAAATTCAAGATGGCCGTCACAGCTAAAAATAGATTTTTAAAAAATAAGTTTGTAGCGACTACTTCTTGAAAACTATAAGTGATATTGATATGGGACTTTTTCTAAAATGATCAGCATGACATGATGTAGATCCTTGTGGAAAATTATTTTGATTTGACGTAAAACATGGCTGCCAGTGGCCATCTTTGGTTACATAGAGTTATATAGTAAAAACTTGTAGCGACTACTCCTCTGAAACTACTTGGCGGATTGTCATGAAACCTCACAGGAATGTTGCTCTTGATGTCTAATTGATTCTAGAAAAATTTCAGGTCGGCCAGAAATTCAAGATGGCCGTCACAGCTAAAAATAGATTTGTAAAAAATAAGTTTGTACAGACTACTTCTTGAAAACTATAAGTGATATTGATATGGGACTTTTTCTAAAATGATCAGCATGACATGATGTAGATCCTTGTGGAAAATTATTTTGATTCGATGTTAAACATGGGTGCCAGTGGCCATCTTTGGTTACATAGAGTTATATAGTAAAAACTTGTAGCGACTACTTCTCTGAAACTACTTGACAGATGTTCATGAAACTTCACAGGAATGTTGCTCTTGATGTCTAGTTGAATCTAGAAAAATTTCAGGTCGGCCGGAAATTCAAGATTTCCATAAAACTTCACAGATTCCCATGGCTGATCTAGCTATCAAAATCTATCAGAAGAGCTTCAAGGTCATTGACCTCTTGTTATTATTGTTTCCTGTTTGGATGCGTTTTTTTCTTTTGTTAATTTTTCTAAAGTTTGCATATAAAGATTTTGCATGTTTTACATAGACTTATATAGGGAAATGTTAAAAAATCTTATTTTAAATTGTTAGCATGGAGTTGTGGGTTTAAATTTCGTTTGAGGGTGTTGTTGTGTTTTGCACTTGTAAAAAGGTATTGAAATGAATTTAATGATGAAACCCCTTGATATAAGAACCATTTTATATTGTAGAGCATCAACAGGCACTCTTGTTCTCTTGTTCTTCATTATTATTAATGATTGCTAACCCCTGGTCTATCAAGTTTGCTCTTTTGAAGTCCCCGTGGTCAAAGATGACTGCAACCCCAGGGTCCAAAGTTTGTATGTAGAGATTTTGCATGTTTTTACATAGACTAACATAAGGAAAGTCTTAAAAACATCTTCAGTCAGCATTTGCGAAAGGACACTTTTTTCATCATTGCAAAGATCCTCAGGTGATGGATTCAGGGCCATCTTGGCCCTCTTGTTTTCAAAATTGACTTCAAATAGTCGAGCATGCTGTCCTTCCAATAGCTCTTGTTTTGTGTTTAAAACACACAGTAGTATTATGGAAATATTGCATCCCAGTGAGGGTGACTGGATATTGTTAACCTGAAGGAAATAATGTCGACCGAGGCTGAAAATATGTGCGACTTCTATAGCCCAGTGGTAAGAGCTTTGGGCCCACAAGCGGAACGGGGTCGGTTCAAACCCAGCCGGATGCTGGTCTCTCCTGATCTCTCCAGGTCTCTCCTGGTCTCTCTGGTCTCTCCAGAGCTATCCTGGTCTCTCTTGGTCTCTCCAGCATCCGTAGTACCTCGCTGCTGTCTTGTGACGATGTTAGGCCGACATTCACTGAAAGAATGAACACTGTAGACTGAAATTCGTTGCTTCTTCGACCGACGCATCTGAAGTATGCAGGGACCAGTATCCTAGTGGTGGTATAGTAGCTCGACTGGAGTACCATGTAGTACTATGGGGAGGCTGCTTCACAATAGAAAATAATAGATAACATATCAGCAATGTCCCAGAAACAGTCCACTCTATTAAAAAAAAGAAAATAAACATCAGGCGCACGACCTGCAGGTGAACAGCGAGAGTCGTCGTTGAAACAGAATATACAGCGATGTTTCAACAGAAAAGATGTCACGACAGATAGCCATCCAGTAATAGGGACAACAACAGTGCTGGTGGAGGACAGAGTGAGGGGAAGTGAAAGAAAGTAGCAGAAAAAGGGGTTGAGAAGGTGGACCAAAAAAAAAATAGAAGAGAAATAATTATGTAAAAAAAAAAAGTAAGGTCCATTTCATCCTTTAATATAAACAAGAGGATGTTTTTATTTTTATTTTTAACCAGTTTTGATTTAAGTAACAAATTATGGTCAACAAAAACATTATTCATATCTTTAAAACATTTTTGCATGTTACATCAACGTGTTAAAAGTATAAATACATATTCTAATAACATGTTCACCGATTCATAACGCATGTGTTGGTCATGGGAAAAACCAGTTATAAACTTGCTGTGACGTCGGATTTTATCTTTAAAAATGCATTGATTCCAAGATGAGGCGATCGGGCGGGTTACATTAAAACAATTACTGCCCTCCATTGGCATTACTCCGGGGTCAAAGTTTATCATTAGAAATACATCGATTCCGAGATGATTTGATTGCGCAGGTAACATTTAAAAAATGCTGCCCTCCAGTGACGTCACTCCAGGGTATGACGCTACAACAGTGTACGACAACGTGAAATTTAAATAGCAGTATATGGGAATTTTACATAGGGATTGACACATAAAAATATTTATCACATGAAACTGCTTGTATTCCGTATAATATACCCATTACGTATTTCCTTATATTAACCATGTGTAATACAAGGCGACCAAATCACGTGCAGTGTCAGTACGTTCGTCTAGTCAATGTCCCGGAACACCCGTTTAGTCCGTGGAGTCCGTGGACATAGCACTGAATCGGCGATAATGTGAGGGTAACAGTCCGCCGTATGTAGATTCACCACAAGCAATAATGTGTAGTTTCTTGTCGTTTTTGAGCCATGTGATAAAAAGGATCTGACACTCGTTGTCATTTCATACAAAATTTTATTAAACTCGTCCAGGAATGTGTCATTAAGCTCGCCGGAGGCTCGCTTAATAACAAATTCCTGAACTCGTTTAATAAAATTTTGTATGAAATGACAACTCATGTCAGATCCTCTATATAGGACATCATTGTCTGCATTAGAAACATTTTCTCTGAAACACTTGGTTAATTAAATTGATCTGCATGCTAAATTGACAAATATTTTGACCCATTTGGGTTAACATGATTTCGTGTAGAAATATAAGAAAAATGTTAAATAACAGCTTCTGTAAACAAAATTACTCCTTTATACTAGTAGAGCATCCGCAGGCCCTCTTGGACCTCTTGCATTTAAGTTACATCTCCCCTACATGAACTCCTATGATAACATTTTATTTTACACGATTAAGAAACACACTTCAGCTAATACTTCAGCCTCACAGTTGTATGGATAATGGAGGAAGGCAAAGTACATTGCTGTTAACCTCTGAGGGAGCGTGTACTACCCGCTCATATACTAGGCCTAGTGAAGGCTCACAACCGGGGTGACTGAGGGAGCGTCTACTACCCTCCCATATACTAGGCCTAGTGAAGGCTCACAACCGGGTCGACTGAGGGAGCGTCTACTACTCTCCCATATACTAGGCCTAGTGAAGGCTCACAACTGGGGTGACCTGTTAACCTCTGAGGTAGCGTCTACTACCCTCCCATATACTTGGCCTAGTGAAGGCTCACAACCGGGGTGACATCTGTGAGAAGCCATTGCATTACCGTTATCATGGACATCCTTAACTCTGCTAAAAGTTACTTGTCCTGCCTTCTTGTTACCAGTCTTAGAAGGGCAAGTTGTTATTGCAAACCAGGTGTCCGTAACTCTGCCGTCTACTAAAAGGCGTAAAATATCATTTAACTTTAGGTTACAGAGTATCCTGAGCAGAACAAGTTTGGTTTGAAGAACATGATTGGCAATGTGTGGGAGTGGACAGCAGACTGGTGGGAGGTACAGCATAAGACAGATGCTACACAAAACCCGGTATGTACAGTTGTTCTGTAGTATAGTCACATTTTCAAACCCTAAACAAACCCCAGATTTTACAAAGTTATTTCATACTTGCCATCCTTTTCAAGCTTCAAAAGCGAGACACTTCTGATTAATCGATTCATGGTCTGTACATGCTAGTGTGTTTAAAACCTAGATAGCCTGAGATGCATTTACCAATGTTTCAGGGCCCTGAAAAATACAAAATGTTGCGCTCTGGACCCTCCTGAAGACGGGAAAACCTGAATTTCCCCTTCTTTAGTGGAGATTCGGACCATTACATTTTGTGTCAACTTCCTTAAAGCTGTACAGTCCCTATTTTAACTGGTAATAACTCATGAATATGAATGAGTCACGTGTGAAGTAGTTTCAAATCGACGAACACCCCAAAAGTCAGTATATAAGGAGAAATCGATACCTAAAATTTCACATTTTTATTTAGCCTCCGTACAGGTAAAATCGATAAATATACGGCTCCAGAATATATGTGATAAAAAAATAGTTGCCCGGAACAGGATTTGAACCACACTCTTCACTTGTAAGTTTGAAAGATGTAAGCTTAACCTCTAGACCACTGCTATTTATTGGTATTTTGTAGCATTTTTAACACTAAATAGGCATAATTTAACAGGGCTCCGGAAATATGGTTGCCCGACGTCCCGGGCAAGTGGAATTTGGGTGCGGGCAGGTGTCCTTCGCAAATCTGGGTGTCCGACACTTGCCCGACTGGACGTTTCCGTTTTAGACAAAAAATCAAACGAAAACTCGGCTTATCATAAAGTTTGCCGATTACGAACCCATCGCTTTCGCCGCGAGCGGTAATTAAGAAATCCCTCCCACTTTGACAGTTTGTCAAAACCTGATTGGCCGAGGAAAGTTTGAGGTGCCAAAAAAATGTCCATGCGCCGATAGCATTAATAATATTCATCTCCCTATTTATACTGAAGTGTGTCCACTACTAACATGATAAGACCATCCCAAAAATTAATCCAATTATAATCAAATTAATCCAATTATAATCGATAAAACGTAACCATTGTAAAGTTTGTAGACTTCTGTTATGCATTATTTTACGCGCAACATAAATCATATGTTTAGCCGAACTTTCGAATTATGTTTGAAGAGTATAACCGCACCAAGATTTTATGCAACGCATATTGTGTATTGACGCTGAATGTTATCGGAAAAGGTAATGAATACACACTGATCAGTCCGCCAAGTACTTATAGCTGTGTAAAAGGTGAAACGCGGGTCATTGGAAAATTGTAAACATACAGCAATTTATAAACGATTACGGCAAGTACTGTACTATACACAAATAAAGTAGAAATTAATTACTGGCACTAATTAAGGAAGGTATGTGAATGCAGCGGGTTGCTTTATTGAAGTTATTTTGACACATATTATTAAACAAACTTTGCGAGTTTGTATTTTGTTTGGCACATTTGGTAACACGATTATCACTTTATTTGTGGCCTGGCGTTGACGATTAAAGCTGAGTAGGCAGATGTTTTGTTTGCAGTTACTACAAAGGGAAACTTTTGAAAACATTCGCAAATGTTGATGTAAAATTGATGATGTAATCAAAGGCGGTTTGGAAATGTGTGTAAAGGGGTCATTGTTTCTTTTGATATTCATGAGTTATGGTAGTTCATAGGAATCGGACGTATTGTAAACATAGTACAGTATCCCCATATGTAGGTCCCCGCATGTATATAAAAATATATTTTAATATTCTAGTAGTGGATAGTCAATGTGGTTTATTACATGCATTTATACAATATGTCCGATTCCTGTGGGTAATTACATGATGCAGTATTTGATAAATGATCCTTCATTATTTCAACAATCTAACAAAAAAAGTTACAAATTAACCATGTCTCTATTACGTTCCTTGTAAGGACAAAACCTAAACGTGTCTAAAATTACTGAGGAAAATACACCTGGTGATCTTAGAAATGTTGATTTGTGTGATTCTGGTGGTCAGTCTGACAGTGAACTTGGATTTAAGGATAGTAGTGATGGTGTTGATTTGTGTTCTCCCAGCCAATCTGAAAATGGATCTATTTCTCGTGATTCTCCAGCCCTAAACGTAATCTACTACCCACCATGGATACGTCGGTGGCGCGCATCGTCTAGAAAAGTTTGGTACGTTGACAAAGGCTTGATTTTGGGGCAAGTGACTTTTGAATTTGGGGCAAGTGACATCTTGGACAGGGCAAGTGGATTTTGAACAGGGCAAGTGGGCCTGGGCAAGTGGATTTTCAAAATATTTCCAGAGCCCTGCGGCATTACGTAATAACAAGAGTGCACAAACTCATCAAGCGCTAAATAACACGTCGATATATGGTTGATTTGAGACGAAGTATTAGTTTCATATTGATAAGATATGTTAAGTTATTTTGCCTCGTAATATATGGTAGTCAGTATACTATTTTCTCAAGTAGCGTTGTAGTTCAGTGGATAGAGCACAGGACTTGAAATCAGAAGGTCGTGTGTTCGAGCCCCGAAAGAAGCTAAAAAAAAAAATCGGTAAAAATTACTGTTAACTTTGTATAGGTACAATGTGCACTGGTCGATGTATATACAGTAAATGATTTCGTGCGCTATATTTGCTCGCTTAAATACCCGATTTCGACATGAGCTGGTGAACATGAAGTTACAAATAAAGACGCGCCTACAAAGAAGAAATCGAATGATATAGGGCGTCTGTAGCTTTAAGTGAATGGATTTTTTACATGTAGTGTTTGAACACAAAACCAAGCGCTTAGCTTAAAACTTTTCGGAACCAAGTTGATCACCACGTTCTGTGAGCGACACCCACTCTGCAAATGGGAACCAGTTTCTGTAAATTACAGACATGTCACCCTGTGGATCTGAAAGGAACTTTTAAACTTGCAATTTCATATTTTACCAACATAATTTTTATTAGCTCTGCTGATCTCTAGCTTAGGCCGTGGTGCGGTGTCCGTCGTCCGTCTGTCTGTCCGTCTGTCCGTAAACTTTTTTTTGTAGCGACTACTCCTCTGAAACTACTGAATGGATTTTCATGAAACTTTACAGAAATGTTGCCCATGAAGTCTAGTTGATCCTAGCAAAAATTCATGTTGATGTGAAATCCAAGATGGCCACCAAATCTAAAAATAGGTTTTTAAAAAACAAGTTTGTAACGACTACTTCTTGAAAACTCTAAGTGATATTGATATGGGACTTTTTCTGAAATGATCAGCATGACATGATGTTGGTCCTTGTCGAAAATCGTTTTGATTCGATGTTAAACATGACTGCCATGAGCGGCCATCTTTGTTTACATAGAGTTATATAATGAAAACTTGTAGCAACTACTCCTCTGAAATTTCTTGACGGATTTTCATAAAACTTCACAGGAATGTTGCTCTTGATGTCTAATTGATCCTACCAAATTCAAGATGGCTGCCACAGCTAAAAATAGATTTTTAAAAAATAAATTTGTAACGACTACTTCTTGAAAACTATAAGTGATATTGACATGGGACTTTTTCTAAAATGATCAGCATGACATCATGTTGGTCCTTGTCAAAAATCGTTTTGATTCGACGTTAAACATGGCTGCCAGTGGCCATCTTTGTTTACATAGAGTTATATAGTAAAAACTAGTAGCGACTACTCCTCTGAAACTACTTGGCGTATTTCATGAAACTTTACAGGAATGTTGCTCTTAATGTCTAATTGATCCTAGCAAAATTTCAGATCGGCCAGAAATTCAAGATGGCCACCACAGCTAAAAATAGATTTTTAAAAAATAAATTTATAGCGACTACTTCTTGAAAACTATAAGTGATATTGATATGGGACTTTTTCTAAATTGATCAGCATGACATAATGCTTATCAGAGTCGAACATTATTTTGATTCGACGTTAAACATGGCTGCCAGTGGCCATCTTTGTTTACATAGTGTTATATAATGAAAACTTGTGGCGATTACTCCTCTGAAACTACTTGACGGATTTTCATGAAACTTCACACGAATGTTGCTCTTGATGTCTTATTGATCCTAGCAAAATTTCAGGTTGGCCGGTAATTCAAGATGGCCGCCATTTCTAAAAATAGATTTTCAAAATACAAGTTTGTAGCGACTTCTTCTTGAAAACTATAAGTGATATTGATATGGGACGTTTTCTAAAATGATCAGCATGACATGTTGTTGGTCCTTGTCAATAATCATTTTGATTTGATGTTTAACATCGCTGTCAGCGGCCATCTTTGTTTACATAGAGTTATATAATGAAAACTTGTAGCAACTACTCCTCTGAAACTACGTGACGGATTTTCATGAAACTTCACAGGAATGTTGCTATTGATGTCTAATTGAACATAGCAAAATTTCAGGTCGGCCGGAAATTCAAGATGGCCGCCACTTCTAAAATTATATTTCTAAATACAAGTTTGTAGCGACTACTTCTTGAAAATTATAAGTGATATTGATTTGGGACTTTTTCTAAAATCATCAGCATGACATGATGTTGGACCTTGTCGAAAATCGTTTTTGATTCGATGTTAAACATGGCTGTCAGCGGCCATCTTTGTTTACATAGAGCTATCTGGTAAAAACTTGTAGCGACTACTCCTCTGTAACTACTTTACGTATTTTCATGAAACTTCACAGGAATGTTGCTGTTGATGTCTAATTGATCCTAGCAAAATTTCAGATCGGCGGGAAATTCAAGATGGCCACCATGGCTAAAAATAGATTTTCAAAATACAAGTTTGTAGCGACTACTTTTTGAAAACTATAAGTGATATTGTTATGGGACTTTTCCTAAAATGATCAGTATGACATGATGTTGATCCTTGTCAAAAACTATTTTGATTTGAGGTTAAACATGGCCGCCAGCAGCCATTTTTGTTTACATACAGTTATATAATGAAAACTTGTAGCGACTACTCCTCTGAAACTACTTGACGGATTTTTATGAAACGTCACAGGAATGCTGATCTAGCTATCAAAAACCTATCAGTAGAGCTTCAAGGTCATTGACCTCTTATTAGTTATTACTTTCCTGAAAAATAAACTTTTCTTTTCAGAAAGGGCCATCAAAAGGTGCAGATAAAGTGAAAAAAGGAGGCTCATTTATGTGTCATAAGGTAGTGTTCCAAAACTAAAATTAAGCTTTTTATCTACACGTATGATTAAAATATTGACAACTATTGAACTGTGGCACAGATGAAGTTTTACTGTGGTCATTATATATATATACGAGGGAACTGCTGAGAACTCTGGGGAAAACACGTGGTTAGGCGACCAACAAAAGGTCTATTCTATTTAAGATCAAGTGAATAGACGACCAACAAAAGTTTATTTTTAGCAAGGTTCGTGCTCAAGGGTGAGCTATTGTGACCACCCTTCATCTCTGAGGAAAACACGTGGTTAGGCGACCAACAAAAGTTCTATTCTATTTAAGATCAAGTGAATAGACGACCAACAAAAGTTCTATTTTTATCTCAACTGAGCATGAAGTGCTGAAGGTACGTGCTCAATGGTGAGCTATTGTGACCACCCTTCGTCCGTCGTCTGTTGTCAACATTTAGCTTGTTTACACGATAGAGGCCACATTACTTGAGCAATCTTAACCAAATTTGGACAGATTGTATATGACCATAAGATCTCGGACGCATTTGATAATGGTTCAGATCGGACAAGTAACACAAGGTTTATGGCCCCTGAATTACAACAAATGCAGTTGTTCATCTTGTTTACTCGATAGAAGCCACATGTCTTGAGGAATCGTAACTAAACTTGCACCGTAAGATCTCGGACGGGTTCGATAATTGGCAAGATCTGACCAGTAACACCAGAGTTATGGCCACTGAATTAGCCTAAAATGCAGTTTTACATGTTAACATGATACAGGCCACATTTCCTGAGCAATCTGAACCAAACGTACACAGTTTTTAGCTCTACTGGTCAAAGGTCAGGAGGGCTTATGCGATCACTTTTCGTCCGTCGTCCGTCTGTCTGTCTGTTAGCAATTTTAAAAAATCGACATCTCCTCTGAAACCGCTGGAAGGACTTTGATGAAACTTCATCACAATGTTACTTGGGAGGGCCCCTCTCTGTTTTTTTGTTTTCGCGGCCGCCAGTCATCCAAGATGGCCACCATGGCTAAAACTAGGTCAAATTTAAGGAAATTTGAAACGACATCTCCTCCGAAACCACTTATTCCATTCTACTGAAATATCATATACATGTTCCTTGGTTTGGCCTCTATCAAGTTTGTGTTTTTCGTTATCATCGAATAATCAAAATGGCCACCACGGCGACCCAAAATTTACATAGAGTTATATAGGAAAAGGTTAAAAATTACATATTCTCTGAAACCGCTTGAAGGATTTTGATGAAACTTAATCACAATGATATTTGGGATAGACCCTCTCAGATTTATGTTTTCGCGGCCGCCAGTCATTTAAGATGGCCGCCATGGCTAAAATTAGGTCAACTTTAAGGAAATTTCAAACGACATCTCCTCGGAAACCACCTATTCCATTCTTGTGAAATATCATATATATGTTCCTTGGGTTAGCCTCTATCAAGTTTGTGTTTTTCGTTATCGTCAAATAATCAAAATGGCCGCCACGGCGACCAAAAGTTTACATGAGTTATATAGAAAAAGTTTCTTCTCTGAAACCGCTTGAAGGATTTTGATGAAACTTAATCACAATGATATTTGGGATAGTCTCTCTCAGATTTATGTTTTTCACGGCCGCCAGTCATCCAAGATGGCCGCCATGGCTAAAACTAGGTCAAATTTAAGGAAATTTTAAACAACATCTCCTCCAAAACCACATATTCCATTCTTGTGAAATATCATATACATGTTCCTTGGGTTAGCCCCTATGAAGATTGTGTTTTTCGTAATCGTCAAATAATCAAAATGGCCGCTCCGGTGACCAAAAGTTTACATAGAGTTATATAGGAAAAGGTTAAAAATTACATATTCTCTGAAACCGCCAGAAAGATTTTAATAAAACTTAAGCACAATGATATTTGGGATAGTCCTTCTCAGATTTGTGTTTTTCACGGCCGCCAGTCAACCAAGATGGCCGCCATGGCTAAAACTAGGTCAAATTAAAGTAAATTTCAAACGACATCTCCGAAACCACATATTCCATTCTTGTGAAATATCATATACATGTTCCTTGGGTTAGCCTCTATGAAGTTTGTGTTTTTCGTTATCGTCAAATAATCAAAATGGCCGCTCCGGCGACCAAAAGTTTACATAGAGTTATATAGGAAAAGGTTAAAAATTACATCTTCTCTGAAACCGCCTGAAAGATTTTGATGAAACTAAAGCACAATGATATTAATTTTGGGATAGTCCCTCTCAGATTTGTGTTTTTTGCGGCCGCCATTTTCTCTGAAACCGCTTGAAGGATTTTGATGAAACTTAAATCACAATGATCTTTGGGATAGTCCCTCTCAGATTTGTGTTTTTTGCGGCTGCCAGTCATCCAAGATGGCCGCCATGGCTAAAACTAGGTTAAATTTAAGGAAATTTCAAACGACATTTCCGCCAAAACCACTTATTCCATTCTTGTGAAATATCATATACATGTTTCTTGGGTTGGCCTCTATCAAGTTTGTGTTTTTCGTTTTCGTCTAATAATCAAAATGGCCACTACAGCGACCCAAAGTTCACATAGTTATATAGGAAAAGGTTAAAAATTACATCTTCTCTGAAACCTCTTGAAGGATTTTGATGAAACTAAATCACCATGATATTCGGGATAGTCCCTCTCCGATTTGTGTTTTTCGCGGCCGCCAGTCATCCAAGATGGTCGCCATGTCTAAAATTGTGTCAAATTTAAGGACATTTTAAACATCTCCTCCGAAACCACTTAGGCCATATAAAATTAATTCCCAGTTTATCATCCCCGCCCGCCCCGAATATTTTATGCCGCCCCGACAATTTTTATCTTGAAAAAAAATAAAAATAAAAATAAATAAAAATAAAAAAAATAATAATAATAATGTCCAGATTGTGGTGTATTGTTCTGAATGTGAAAAACCAAGAGTCCTGTATTGTAAACATGTGGTGAAAGGAAAGAAAAGAACTGATTTGCTTCAAATCTTAGCTTATGTGGTTCTGTCCTTCAAGATGTTGAAACTGAGGACAATCATATTTTACATTCGGTATTTGTTAGAAAATATGTAACTTGTGACATGTCAGTGGAACTACCATATTTTTCTGCTGGTTTTGAATCGGTATGTTATTACTGTGGTTTGTCAGATGACCTTGTAGAACCAGATGATAAATATCCCGTATGTGAGTTGTGCCTATCTGGCAAACAGTCATTCATAAATAAAAGGGGCACTGTTTCAAACAAGAAGAAGTAAGTTATATTGAGAACTTCAACTTTTAAAACTCATATACATGATAGTTTATATCATTATACATACAAATGTATGCTATAGCAGTGACAATTGGTAATAAAGAGAGTGTTCAAAACATAATACTTCTTGTTATTAATATTTTTGTGATGTTTGATGTCATCTCAGGAAAATAAAAAATAAAAAATAAAATTGCACCCCCCGCCCCAATTTTTTCCAAAATTTGGATGATAAACTGGGAATTAATTTGATATGGCCTTATTGCATTCTTGTGAAATATCATAAACAAGTTCCTTGGGTGAGCCTCTATCAAGTTTGTGTTTTTTGTTATCGTCGATTAAACAAAATGGCTGCCACAGCGACCCAAAGTTTACATAGAGTTATATAGGAAAACGTTAAAAATGACATCTTCTCTGAAACTGCTTGAAAGATTTTGATGAAATTTAATCACAATGATCTGTGGGTTAGTCCCCCTCAGATTTGCGTTTTTGGGGCCTCCAGTCGTCCATCATGGCCGCCATGGCTAAGCTTAGGTCAAATTTAAAGACATTTATCAAACAACATATTACCACTTATTCCATTCTAGTTAAATATCATATGCATGTTACTGTTGTTGGCCTCTATCAAGTTTGTGTTTTTCGTTGTCGTCAAATATTCAAAATGGCCACCACGATAACCCAAAGTTTACACAGAGTTATATATAGGAAACATGTTTCTTGGGTTGGCCTCTATCATGTTTATGTTTTTGAATCACATCATACAAGTAGAGCGTCTACAGGCCCTCTTGGGCCTCTTTTTTTTTTATTATTATAACGCCATGTTGGATTTGACGAAACTTGGCAGGAAGTATTGGTATTATGTCTAGTTGTGCATATTCCCAGTTGCCATGCCCCAAAAAAATGTACATCTCAAAAGTAAGGTGGTACTAATACACAAATCCTTCTTGTTCACAAAGAAATACAGCATATACTTGTACACAAGTACTCTAGTACCTTCATATTCAGGTGACCGACTTAAGCCAGTTTGTCTTTTCAGCGGCCTCGGTAGCTCAGTGGATAAGCCATTGCAACTTGGAGCTTCAGACCTCTGATCTGCATTGGTTCATTTCCTGGTGCAGGCTTGTCGGATGGAAAACAGCTTCATCCCATCTCCTTCTAACGTTGCTGTCCTAATATAACCTAATATGATGTGTTAACGGGACGAAATACCCCTTTCTTTTATTTTATTAAGCCAATTTTGAACCTCCAGTTTCATATTTCCGAAGATAACCAGGGGGCGTGTCTAGGGCCATCCTGGTCCTCTTGTTTATGAAACCAAGTGATTAGGCGACCAACAAAAGTTTTCTTTTATATAAAATAGTATGAATACTTACTAAATGTTGAATGTTGTCTGTCTGTTGTCTGTCTGTTGTCTGTATGTCACAAACTTTGTCCGGACTAGTTCTCCTGAACCCCTGGCCTGATTTCAATGAAGCTTTGCATGGATTTTCAGTATCAAGCCTAGTTATGCGTATCATCGACGCGTTCCAGTTGAATAATTTTTGTCAGAGTTGTGGCCCTTAGGTTTTAATACACAAACTGTCAGGACTAGTTATCCTGAACCCCTGACCGGATTTCAGTAAAACTTGGCAAGGATGATCAGTAACAAGTCTAGTTGCACATATCTTCGCCATGTCCGGTTGAATAATTTTTGGCAGTTATGGCCCTTTAAAGGTTTTAATATAGAAACTTTTTCGAACTAGTTCTGAACCGCTGGCCGGATTTTAGCAAAAATATGCATGGATGATTAGTTTCAAGCCTAGTTTCACTTATCATTGCGTGTTCTGGTTGAATGATTTTTGGCAGAGTTATGGCCCTTTGAAGGTTTTAATAATACACAAACTTTGGCTGTACTAGTTCTCCCGATTCCCTGGCCAGATTTCATCGAAACTTGGCAAGGATGATCTGTACCAAGCCTAGTTGCGCATATCTTAGTTGTGTTCCAGCTGAAAGGTTTTTGGCCCTTTAAAGGTTTTAATACACAACTTTGTCCAGACTAGTTCTCCTGAACCCCTGGCGGAATTTCAGCAAAACGTGACAAGTATGATCAGTATCAGGCCTAGTTGCGCCTAATATTTTCTTGTTCCAGTTGAATGAATTTTCCCAGTGGGGGGGTACATCTGTTTTACTAAAAACAACCTCTAGTTATATACTATGGAACCACCCCTTGGTATAGAAAGCTGGGAACTGTGCCAGTCTTACTAGTAATATATTCCTGTGGCTGTTAAACATGCTTGGATGATTGACTCCAAGGTATGGGGCTGCCTAGTTATGTCCCAGTCTTATAGACAAAGCCAAGTAAGTGTCTCTGACCTAAGGACACACTGAAAAAGAAATGATGCTAATGCGGTTCAAACCTGGGATCCCCAGATTCAGAGTCTACCATGCCACAGTACCCCCTTTAAATGTAACAAAAAAAAGAAGTATGCTATGTTGTCCATTTCAATTTCAGTCATACTGCTACAGATACAGATGTGTGGCGAGAAGTCAGAACACACCCGACAGCTCTGCACACAACCTGGGCTTCCGATGTGCGAGTAATAAATTACCAGACTACCTAAACAACTGATATTTTCAGCAACTGGTGCAACATCATCACTTATAAACAATCATTCATTATCATTGATAAGGGAATCATTGGTGAATTGTTTCATGCATTGTTCATTATCTGTATTTAGAATTATAGAATTGTGTTACGTTACTAGAATCCGCAACCGCCTCCAAAAAGAGGTGATAATACGACGTTTTGGAGACACGTCCGATGCGGTTGCGGAGAGTAAATTGAAGCAGCAACAGTAAGTGTGAAATTAATATTTTCTTTTTTTTCGGCCCTAACTCGATCTTTTTCAAAAAAAGATCGGCTTTGAAATTGATGCAAAATGAATTAAAGTTTTTTAAATTTTATAAGAACACGCCCAGTACTATTATTGATAGAGGATTGTACTAAATGAATGTACTTATCATTTATTTAGCATTCATTTGCATCTATTAAGCGATTTTGGATCAGATCAACTGTAGGTTGCATTGTGCATTTTACGGAAGATTTGGTGAATTTAGTAGCGACTTATTGTTCAATGATGGGTAGGACCAGTAACAAGTATTTGCACAAATAATTCATCTTGATACATTACTTATCAATTAAAATCAGTATAGATCTATTATATAGAGTATATGTCTCAGAAACAGCCTCTTACTCTCCGAATCCACCTCTTACCCTCCGACACCGCCTCTTCATAAAAAATGACCATAATTCAATTTATATTCGATTATTTTTTTTATTGAAATTGAACGATAAAAGATAAGTGATTTCCAAGTCATAGACCTCATTCGTGGGCAGATTTCTCATAAAACAGCAGAAAAACAGAGTAAAAACCATGTCCAGTTGAGAAAATTACACTCGTCGATTGACTTATGACAATTCTACAGACCACATTTTTCAATATATTTCGAAACCAACACATGAAACAGGAAGGGAAAACATTCCTACATCGTACCACATTCGTCGATTTTTGAAAAAGATCGAGTTAGGGCCGAAAAAAACTAAAATATTAAATTCACTTACCGTTGCTGCTTCAATTTACTCTCCGCAACCGCATTGGACGTGTCTCCGAAACGTCGTATTATCACCTATTTTTGGAGGCGGTTGCGGAGTCTAGTAGGCATGTACAGGTAAATTGACATTAACCAAATAATGAGTCAGTGAATTCCAGCATACATCAAATGTGTATTACCATGGTGAATAGTCTACTCGTCTAATCTGTGAATTCCAAGAAAAATCAAACCTAGCCTTATACATTTGTTCTGTTCTGCTTGTACAACATTGTCCCGATTGCAGAGCATGAAACTTGACTGTGATAAACATGTTATAATACATTTTATTACCTAACTCTCTATATAATTGATTATTAGTCATTATACACCCCGTAAAGTGGGGGTATACTGGAATCACCTTGTCCATCCGTCCGTCCGTCCGTCCATCTGTCCGTAGATGCCAATTCTTGTCCGGGCTATTTCTCAATACCTCTAAATTTCGCGAAACTTGCTAGGAAGTATCAATAGCGAGTGGACATGCGCATATTATGATGATGTTCCGGTTCAATAATTCTCCACAGAGTTATAGCCCTTTGTAGTTCTAATATCTGTTCATAGATTTTCTCAATAACGCCTTCTTAAAATTTCGCGAAACTTGCTAGGAAATATCAATATTGAGTGGACATGCGCATACTATCATGACATTCCGGTTCGTTAATTTTCCACTGAGTAATGGCCCTTTGTATTTCTAATATATATAATACGAAATTCTTGTCCGGGCTATTTCTCTAAAATTCCAGAATTTTAGCCAGGAATTTTAAATGCATTTCATACTTGGTAGTGAAATAGAAAATTATTGTCCCCGCTATTTCTCTAAAACCCCATGTTATAATTTCGTGAAACTGACTACAAAGCACCAATATCAAGTTGAGATGCGCACAGTGTCGTGACGTTCCGGTTCGATAATTTTCCACTCAGTTTGACCCTTTGTATTTTTAATGTGTTTCATACTTGGGGTAGTCAAATAGAAAATTATTGTCTGGGCTTTTTCTCTATAATATATGTCTATATATCTTATAGGAACAAAGTCTTGTATGTTTATCCACCACCAACAAGTTGCCAGAGGGGGTCTCAGGCGACAGTTCTACTTTCTGACTGTTTCTCGCTTTTGACGTCATAGGAGTGAAACATTTCAACTGTTGCCCTCCTGACAATGAACTGTTTAATGCGCGATCTGAATGTGCGCGAAGAATTATCCCATCGGGATAACATAATTAACATCGACTGAATGTTTTCCCTATAATCTAACCCCGCAGTTAACAGTATACAACTATTTAATTCCTTACCGCCGGATAGTTCTAGTCCATTGACTTCTAAGGAATTAAATAGTTGTTTTATTATATATCATATCATAAAATATAAGGAATGAAATATATTTATTTTATTATATTGAATTTTTTTTTTTTTGATTTTTCAGCTCTACTGGCCGAAGGCTAGCAGAGCTTATGGGACGGCGAGTTGTCCGTCGTCCGTCCATCGTTAACTTGTGCCTCATTAAAATGATAGGGACTTATTTAAAAGCCAGTCTTTGATTCCTAACAACTTAAAATCTGTTTTTCCCATGATAGTTTCCACCTTGTTTTAATCGTAGCACTGCTATACTTTTTAATACCTATCCATACTACTTGCGTCTTATCAAAATTAACTTTAAGCCCTGAATATTGTGCAAAGTAAGATAACTCATTAAGCGTTTCGTTTAGAGAAGTATTTGAGCCGTCTAATATTACTGAGGCATCATCTGCATATTGTGAAAAGTTAAATTCGGTATTTCCTATTTAATATAATTCCTTTAATATTTTTGTTGTTTCTGATTTTAATAGCAAGAACTTCTGCACACAAGATGAAGATATACGGTGATAATGGGTCTCCTTGACGGCATCCCCTATTTATTGTAAAAGACGATGATAAATGTCCTCCTTGGTTAATAGAAAGTTTTGCATTTTTGTATAAAACTTTAACCCATGAGATAATGGAAATACCAAATCCAAAAATCTTCAAAACTTTATGAATAAAAGCCCTAGATAGGGAGTCAAATGCCTTTTCGAAATCTACTAATAGAATTAATCCTGGTGTTATTATTTCCCCAAGTATTGCCCCGCTATAAACCTGTCTGATCTTCATTTATAAGTTTGTATAAAATATCCTGAATTCTGTTGGCTATAGCACCAGATGCAGTTTTATAAACACAATTTAATAACGAGATAGGTCTGTAGTTCTTCAAAAATTTACGAGGTTTATTATCCTATGGTATGCAAGTAATTATCCCCTCTCTTTGAGTTATAGATAATTCTCCATTTAAATAACCAACATTTATTGCCCGTACAACAAAGTTTCCTAAATGCTTCCAAAAGACTTTAAACAAGTCTGCGCTAAATCCATCGGAACCGGGACTACGATTCTTTCAGCAATAAAGATGCTTGTTCAAAAGTTATTGTTCCTTCTAAAGAAAGCTTGGGAATATCATAATTTGAAAGTTCTCTGTCTAAATCTATATCCAGTAAGTTGTATCTCTTCTAGAATATAAAGATTCATAAAAGCATTTTTATTTTTTTTCAAGAATTTTAAATTGATCTTTAATTAAGGTACCGTCATCTTTTTCAACTTTTGGTATAATTTTGCTAGTGTAATTATAAGATTCAAGATTGCAGAAATAGCTAGTTGGTCATTCGTCGTCTTCGATAAAACATGCTCTTGATCTGATAACATAACCTTGCATTTTTTGTTTTCAATTTTCTAATTGATCCAAACTTTCTGGTATAAGGTTGGGCTCTATTTTTTTTAATATTTTTGAGGACTTCTTTCTCTATTCTTTCACTTTCTTTCTAAAACTGGAATAAGAAATAGATTTCCCTCTTAATTCCATTAAAAGTGTATCTAAAAATAGTTGATCATTGATGACAAACTGTACATCATTAATTGATATATTATTTATGTTATCCAAATCGTAAACTGGTAGCGCATATTGTATTTTAATGTCATTTATTTTATCGTTCATAATATTTAAATAATCTATGTCTTTGAGTATAGAACTGTTGTGTTTCCATAACGATTTCCATTTTTTAAACGGTAAAAGTAAGGTTAAGGATTATCATAGAATGATCAGAGCGATAACTTGATTCTATTGTACTTTTGTTTACGGATGGTAATACATTTTCAGTAATCAGGAAAAAATCAAGACGTGCCTGTTTTAATGGATTTTTTCTTCTCCATGTATATCTTTTTATAAATGGACTATTTTCCCTAAGGTTATATTTTTCTTTTATTTCCAATATCTTTTCCTGATCATTTTTGTCTCGCCTTTTCGAAGGAAAAAAGAGACATAGGTGTTGCTTTTCCGGCGCCGGCGGCGTCAACATTCAAGTTTTGTGTTTAGGTCATTTTCTCACAAACTGTATGCACTAGACCTTTCAAACTTTGCTTATAGTTGTATCATGGGTGGTACATCGCAACGTGACAAAGCAAATGTGGAAGTGACCTTGACCCTCCAAGCAAAGGGCAGATAACTTAGTAATTTTTAAGTTCAACTTTTGCGTTTAGGTCACTTTTTCACAAACTGTATGCACTAGACCTTTCCAACTTTGCTTATAGTTGTATCTTGGGTGGTACATCGCAACGTGACAAAGCAAATGTCGAACTGATCTTGACCCTCCAAGCAAAGGGCAGATAACTTAATAATTTTTAGGTTCAACTTTTGCGTTTAGTTCACTTTTTCACAAACTGTATGCACTAGACCTTTAAAACTTTGCTTATAGTTGTATCTTGAGTGGTACATCGCAACGTGACAAAGCAAATGTGGAAGTGACCTTGACCCTCCAAGCAAGGGCAGATAACCTTATAATTTTTACCTTCAACTTTGGCGTTTAGGTCACTTTTTCACAAACTGTATGCACTTAGACCTTTCAAACTTTGCTTATAGTTGTATCTTGAGTGGTACATCGCAACGTGACAAAGCAAATGAGGATGTGACCTTCACCATCCAAGCAAAGGGCAGATAACCTTATAATTGTTACATTTACATCACTTTCTCATGAACTATATAGAATTGTGCACTACATGTTTTAAACCTAATTTATAGCTTAATCTTTGGAAGAAAACGTATTCTATTTTGACGTAGTTGTGTCTTTGTAAGTGCATCTTTTTTTCGGATGCCTGTATTTCATGTATGACCTTGACCTTCTTTTTGGAGCTGATGATTTTAAGCTGTACTGGCCAAAGGCCTTCATTTTTCATCCGATCTTTACCAGATTGTTAATATCAGTGAAAGCTCGCACAAGTTCGAAAACCAGCCAGATTTAGTTAAAAATGCTATATTCAGCCTCGTTAATACGATAGGGCTTTCATTTTTCATCTGATCTTTTATACCAAACTTTACCAGATGTTTTGCCTTTTTTTTTTATTAGTAATTTTTGTTTTTAAGTAATTTTTTTTGTTTTAATTATTTCTTTTGTATGAATTATTTCTTTTGTTTTAATTATTTTTATTTATTCATTTATTTGTATTTTTTTATTTTTTTATTTTAATTTTCTTATTTCATTATTTTTTAGCTCGACTGATCAGAGATCAGCAGAGCTTATGCCGTGGTGCGACGTCCGTCGTCCGTCCGTTTGACTGTCCGTAAACTTTTATTTGTAGCGACTACTCCTCTGAAACTACTGAATGGATATTCATGAAACTTTACAGAAATGTTGCCCATAAAGTCTAGTTGATCCTAGCAAAAATTCATGTTGATGTGAAATCCAAGATGGCCGCCAAAGCTAAAAATAGACTTTTAAAATACAAGTTTGTAGCGACTACTTCTTGAAAACTATAAGTGATATTGATATGGGACTTTTTCTAAAATGATCAGCATGACATGATGTTGGTCCTTGTCAAAAATCGTTTTGATTCGACATTAAACATGGTTGCAAGCGGCCATCTTTGTTTACATAGAGTTATATAGTAAAAACTTGTAGCGACTACTCCTCTGAAACTACTTGGGCGGATTTTCATGGAACTTTACAGGAATGTTGCTCTTAATGGCTTATTGATCATAGCAAAATTTCAGATCGGCCAGAAATTCAAGATGGTCGCCACAGCTAAAAATAGATTTTTAAAAAATAAGTTTGTAGCGACTACTTCTTGAAAACTATAAGTGATATTGATATGGGACTTTTTCTAAAATGGTCAGCATGACATGATGGTTATCCTAGTTGAACATTATTTTGATTCAACGTTAAACATGGCTGCCAGTGGCCATCTTTGTTTAAATAGAATTATATAATGAAAACTTGTAGCGACTACTCCTCTGAAACAACTTGACGGATTTTTATGAAACTTCACAGGAATGTTGCTCTTGATGACTAATTAATTCTAGCAAAATTTCAGGTCGGCCGGAAATTCAAGATGGCCGCCATGGCCAAAAAATAGATTTTCAAAATACAAGTTTGTAGCGACTACTTCTTGAAAACTATAAGTGATATTGATATGGGGCTTTTTTCTAAAATGATCAGCATGACATGATGTTGGTCCTTTTCAAAAATCGTTTTGATTCGATCTTAAACATGGCTGTCAGCGGCCATCTTTGTTTACATAGAGTTATATAATGAAAACTTATAGCGACTATTCCTCTGAAACTACTTGACGGATTTTCATGAAACTTCACAGGAATGTTGCTCTTGATGTCTAATTGATCCTAGCAAAATTTCAGGTCGGCCAGAAATTCAAGATAGCCGCCATGGCTAAAAATATATTAAAAAAAACAAGTTTGTAGCGACTACTTCCTGAAATCAAAATCAATCAATAGAGCTTCAAGGTCATTGACCTCTTGTTAATTACTAAAATGTTTACAAACTTCCATTTAAGCATCATTGACCTTTTTATTTTTAAGTCCAGCCCCCGTTAGGCGAGACATGTGAATCCACGGATTTCTTGTTGTTATTTACATATTTATAAGTGTAGTTGTAAATTTTAGGATTCTGTACTAGGTTAAAATCGCCACACCATATCATTTTTTCATTATTAATAGTCTCTGATAGTGATGCAATATTTTCATAAAAAGCAGGAGTTATTATTTGGACCTTATATATTAATTAATGTAAACCTGTTATTATCAAAGTTAAATCTGCTAAAATAAAATCAGAGCAAGATGTATGGTTATGTAAAGTGTATTTAGTCTAAATCTTTATTTAACAATATTGCAACCCCTCTGGCATTTGAATTACCTGAGCTGAATATGCAATCATAACCCCATTGTGATTGAATACATTTTTCAGTAGCTTTTGTTAAATAAACATCTTGAAGGCAATACACACTGTTTCGATTTCAAGTAATTAAATGCATCTAAACGCTTTTCAACAGAGCCAAGACCCTGACAAAGTTTTAGCCTCCATCATTCAGCACTAAAGACCAATAATAAAAATAAGACCTAAACAGAGAGTAAACAGTACATGCAACTTGAAAGAAAATAAATAAACGTGAACAAAAAAGAACAAGAGGTCAATGACCTTGAAGCTCTTCTGATAGATTTTGATAGCTAGATCAGCATTCCTGTAAAGTTTCATAAAAACCTGTCAAGTAGTTTCAGAGAAGTAGTCGCTACAAGTTAAAGTTTTTACTATACAACTCTAGGTAAACAAAGATGGCCACTGGCAGCCATGTTTAATGTTGAATCGAAATAATTTTCGACAAGGATCAACATCTTGTCATGCTGATCATTTCAGAAAAAGTCCCATATCAATGTAGTCGCTATAAATTTGTTTTTAAAAATCTATGTTTAGCCGTGGTGGCCATCTTGAATTTCCGGCCGACCTGAAATTGTGCTAGGATCAACTAGACATCAAGAGCAACATTCCTGGGAAGTTTCATGAAAATCCTTCAAGTAGTTTCAGAGAAGTAGTCACTACAATTTTCACTATATAACTCTATGTAAACATATTAAACAAGGGATCCATTGGAAACAACAAATGCAAACAAGAGAGAAAAGTAGCATACTCGGTTTAACTGAGTCTGTCCATGAGAGATAATATAAGGTGCGACACCTCTCTTAAATTCCAAGCACCCGCTTAAGCTAAGATTCTATTTTAAAGCCACACACATTGGGAATGATGATCCCAAAGGACCAGTAAGTAATAACTACTGATTTGTAGTCGTGGTGACTTTTTACAACCGCCACACAACACTGAACAACGCTCGTGTGAATGTCAATACATACTGGAAAGGGTATCCATTGGAAGCAACACACACAAACAAAAGACAAAAGTAGTAGACTGGTTTATTGAGTGTTATGAGAGGTAATGTAAGGTGCAACATATCTCACGCCCCCTAGCACCGGCTTAAGCGATATTCTGCTTTTAGATTGGGCTTGATGATCCCAAAGGTCAGTAAGTAATAACATTTCTCATTTGTAGTCGGGGCGACTTATACAGCCACCACACAGCACCAAACTGGTGTGAATGTCAATACATCTTGAGGGTGGATTCCTTGGAAGCAACAAACACAAACAAGAGCGAAAAGGAGTAGACTCTGTTTTATCGAGTCTGTTCATGACGGGTAATATAAAATGCAAAACATATTAATGAACCCTGGGTTTGTTTACGTTGTATGCATTTTCTAAATTGTCACATGTTGTTACATTTGATCGTTCATGGATAAGTGTTGGTCCTAGATCGATGTGGAATGAAGTAACTAATCTATCGCAAATGTATCAGCATGTTTGCCTTTCATGACATCGTATATTTCGCGAGAAAACTTATTTAATCAGCTGTTTTATTTAAATTTACTGACACAGCGTCGGCCATGTTTATTGATGCATTGTTGGTAGCCTAAGAAATTGGCTCCTATGCAGTTTTTTTTTATTATGTTGACGTTCTATGTAACTGCATATTTTATTATTTTGACGTTCTATGTAACTGCATATACGCCTAATTTCCTTTGCAAAAAACCCGACTGGAAAAAAACGCTCTAACACCCATGTGACTTTCGAACGAAATTGAGCAGCTTATCAGACTCCTGTGCGTAAACCATGATGATAATCTAACAAAATAATAAGTTATAACTTATTTACCATTTAATTTCGGTTTTATTTTTTTCCGAAGGATATTTTACATAATATATCGGTTTTTCGTAGATCGCTATACATGTGTATTGACAATATGTTGGCAAGTGCGCGTTTCTCCCAACGGCGCGTAAGTACACATTTTCCACTGTGGACAACGTGTCACGAAACTACGTTGTGTATAATGTACCTAGTATAAAGTTTTCAAGTCTTAGGTTAACAAACGGTAATGGGCGAAGGATGCCGGGATATTTATTATAAGTTACCCCTCCAGACATTCTCCTAAAAGAAAAATTAAAAAATCTCGCTTATTTTATAGCCTGATCTGGGGGTATAGAAACTCTGGCCGATATAAAAATTATTGTTAGAATCTCATAAAAATTATAGTAAAATTTGCGGCAGTGTGACATTTTATTTATTTTTCTCAGTTTTAATCCAAAGTTGCTGTCATTTAAAAAAAATTGTGGTCGAAAGGCAACTCGGGGAGGGAGAGGATATCTGGCGATTTTTTTATTGTGGCCTCATTTCAAGTTGTTTTTTATTGATATTTCCTCTGTGTATCTGAATTTAATCTAAATTGCTTTATATGTAAATGATTGCGTTCAAATTAAAATTTTAATATCCAATAATGGAAGATAAAATGAAAACAATTTCCCGCCCCCTGTCCTCCTTGTGAGGGGAGCCCATAAACCAATGGGGGGCAGGACGGGGTCGCATAATTGATATACTTGTATATTTGATAAAACAAAACAACACGGACATAATTATGTAAAAAAAAACAAAAAAACATTCGGGTGGTGGTGGGATGGTTGTGGGGCGAAACATATTGATAAACTGATAAAACAAAACAACACAGATATATGCAAAAACAATCAAAAAACAACAACATTCGGGTGGTATAGTGATGATGGTGTGTTGGGATGGTTGGGTGTGTGGGGGTAACACAAATTGACCAAAACAACACAGAAATATGTAAAAAAATAAAGAAAAAAGTTTCCAGTGGGGGGTGGGGAGTGGGGGACAACATAGCTTTATGTGTAAGATTTGACCAAAACAACACAGCAATATGTAAAATATATATATAAATCGAGTTTCAAGTGGAAATATAACATTTTTAAAAGAGCCGTAACTCCGCCGTTACTGGTCCGATCTGGTTGGTTTTCGAACTTGGCCAGTAGAGATAATAAAACTTACCAAAACAATACAGAAATATAAAAAAGTCGGGGGGGGGGGGGGGGGGGGGGTAGGGGGTGCGGGGGCATAGCAATATGTGTAAGAATTGACCAAAACAACAAAGAAGTATGAAGATAAAAATAGAGATTCGAGTCGGTTGGGCGGGGGGAGGAGGTAGTGTGTTAAAATACACGTTTAATGCTCTTTTGAAATTTTTCGTATTGGCGAGCATCAACGTGTATTGATTATTGCACATTTTACGACTGGACTTTCCCAACGGAATCTGTTGGGAAGGTTTCACGCTTTTAAACAGCATTGTTTGTATATTATATATGCATAGGTTGAAAGAAGATTTTTTTTTGAGTCGATTGGTGTTTCAAAATTTACCTGCCACGATGAAATATCTCAGATTATCCAAATTTATCACGAATATATTGACCTATTTCCGAATTATCCAAATTTACCGCCATCTTGTTTGAAATTCTTACCCAGAGTTCAATGCGCATATTAGATCACCATACGCAACCCACTTTGCACCGTCGATAGAATAGAATAGAACCGTTTATTGCTACAATCGTAAAACA
>JAWPHD010016534.1:0-49342 GCA_037043455.1 Cyrtodaria siliqua
ATGAAAATTACCATGCAAAATGAAACAATGTGCGCAAGTAGGTATTAATATAACAACGATAACATAGGAAAGCACGCAAAAAATCATATCAGGAGGGTTTTTAAACACCGTCATTTTAGTTCGTGATAGTGAGTCTCTTATATTTTGTATTTGATGCGTCGTGGGTGAGAAAATGACTTTTCCTTATTATTTCTAACTGCAAAAGGATGCCCAAGAAAGCCTGATGCATCATATATGTATATATGTGCAAACTGTGTACCAAACTGTGTAGCAGGATATTTTTTTGGCCTCGGGATTTGATTTGAACAAGCATGGAATTCTAGGATATAAATGTCATTCATGGAAAAGCATCAGTCAAAATATGTTTAATGATTTTTAGCAGTTATTTGTTTTTACATTCCCCCAATATTTCTTAATAATGCATACGTGGGACCCCCTGTACCCCGGGGATGAAGTTGAACAAACTTTAAAGTCTAGTATCTAGCCATTTTGCCTAACCTGACGTTTTTCGAAATTTGTTCGGCGGTTTTTAGTAATTGTGGCCTAATTTTAACCAACTTACAAGTTGCAGTTTAGTTTATTAAACTCGATCAAGCGTTCCTTGAAAATGTCGTTCAAGCACAATATAACGGAAGGCTACGGACGGACGAAGAGCGACCATAATAGCTGACTTTTAGCCAACCGTCAATTCTGAAATTGTCCTAAGGATATAAAAAAGAATATACCTGGATAACTTTCAAAAGTCACCATGACAACTCCCTCCTTTTCGCCATACACCAAACTCTCAGGAACTACTTTAGTTTTGGCTTCCAAGAAGTTGAACAAACAGTCTTTTGTCATGGTCGTCTTAACACCCTCAATAATTACTCGATCCTCGTAACTTGGTCGCGGTTTTGGAGGAGTGTATAGGATACGGACAAATCAACATTGTCAATATGGTGGGATTTGCTTGCAACAGCTTCTGCAACTGAAATAAAAACCTACACATCAGAAAACAGTACCTTCTGCAAAAGTCACATGTTTATCTCGATTACATGTAATGCATGTAACAACTTTGACTTAGGTTCTGTTTTGCTGAAACATAGAATAGCTAGTGTACGTCTTTGTCATGAAACATACATGTTGCGATTTCAGTTAAAGGTTTATTACTAAACAAAGTTTTTCTCATATTAATAGTCTGCTACACGTTACCTGTAACCAAATAAATCCATTTTTGTTACAGATGCAACAAAGGTTTGGTGCACCTAAAACCTGGTTTAAACACCCAGCGGCCTTTTTGTTTCCAAGGCGGTGCCACTATTGTCAACACTCTTGCTTGCAGTGGCAGTTATATTATTTCTAAATTATATTTTATCCATGGAATTGTGTTTTGTTTTAAATGCTTTTTTATCGTTGAAGGCGTTCTTTGGATTCCTTATTTCCTGTTTGACTGTCCAAGTATTTTAAAGAGTCTGGTACTTACAAAGGCTACAGTAGAAAAAAACCTAACATTTAACCTTTTTTAAGAAGGCCAATTATTTCAAATACTATTACGCCCATCATTAATTGAGGATAGACATGCGTGCACCCTTACCATCAGCATCTTCAAACGTGATGTAGGCCACATTATCTTCTTCATCATATTTGAATTCCACAATTTCCCCTCCACTTGCCCTTTTGTTCTCAAAGTAATATCGCACTGTTTCCTGTGAATGTACTTTCTTCAAGCCCTCCACCTTCACAGCTTTAGGGGGCTCCTCAGGTATGTCAGGCTTCTCAGGACTTTTGCCCCCCGTCTTATTAATGCTACTTGACTTTGTTGGATTTGGTGGTATATACAGAGACACCTCCAGAGTACAGCCATCTACATGGTGAGATCTGTAACTACTGCCTCGGCAACTGCAAAACATATGAAAATTTATAGCAACAAGGAGCTCTCTTAGACCCAGAATAGAGCCTGTATGGTGATGTTCGGCTAACTAAGATGTCTCTAATAACAAGAGGGCCAAAATGGCCCTAAATCGATCTCCTGAATACTGTCACATTATCAAACTTCTTCGAAATCTTATGTTCATATACAATCTATGCAAGTTTGGTTAAGATTGTTCAAGAAATGTGGGCTCTGTTGTGTATAACAACATTGATATAAAGACACTGACAAGTTTGGTAAATATCAAATATAAAATGAAGGTGCTAGAGTGTAACACCTGGGCAGGGCCAAATGTGACCCCAGGGCTATATGTAATATATGAGAGCTTTGTGGGTTCAGAGAAGAAGATTTTTTAAGTTTTTCCCTACACAAGTCTATGTAAAACATGACCCTTGGGCGGGGCCAAATGTGACCCCACAGTCACCATTTGAACAAACTTGGTAAGGACCATAAGAGTATAGTAAATGCAAAATATTAAACATATGGCTCTTGTTGTTCCAGAGAAGAAGACTTTAATGTGTTTCCTATATAAGTCTATGTAATACTGTGACCCCCGGTGCGCGGTCAAATTTGACTCCAGGGTCAACATTTGAACTATGTCATGTCTATGTAAAACATGTGACCCTTGGGGCGGGGCCAAATGTGACCCGATGATCACCATTTGAACAATCTTGGTAAAGGACCATAAGCTTATAGCAAATGCAAAATATTAAACCTCTGGCTCTTGCAGTTTCAGAGAAGAAGATTTTATTTTTTTCCCTAAACATGTCTATGTAAAACATGTGACCCTTGGGGAGGGGCAAATGTGACCCGAGGGTCACCATTTGAACAAACTTGGTAAAGTACCATAAGCTTATAGTAAATGCAAAATATCATACCTCTGGCTCTTGTAGTTTCCGAGAAGAAGATCATTTTTTCCCTATATAAGTCTATGTAAAAGTGCGACCCCCGGGGCGGGGACAAATTTGACCCCAGGGTCATCATTTGAACAAAATTAGTAGAGGACCATAAGCTGATGCTACATGTAATACATGAGAGCCCGTGCCTTGTGGTTTCAGAGAAGAAGATTTTTTAAAGTTTTTTTCCTATATGTCTATATGAAAAACATGCAAAATCTCAATATACAATATAAAAAAACTTTGGACCCCCGGGGCATGGCCATTTTTGACCCCGGGGACTTCATTTGAACGAACTTGGTGTAGGTGTTGGCGATCATTTTAAAAGAAAATCGTTGAAATCTGTCCAGCGGTTTTGAGAAGAAGATTTTTTAATGTTTCGACTATATATGGTAATGGTGGCCATCTTGGATGTCGTGTAACCTTATTTTAACAAATTTAAAAATCATTCATCAAATGATCACCCATGTGAAGTTTGGTCAAAATTAGCTACCGGTAAGCGGTTTCTGGGGAGAAGTCGTTTGAAGAAAAGTTAACGACGACGGACGGACGATGGACGACGACGGACGACGGACAAAGAGTGATCCCAATAGCTCAGGTAATCTAAAAATAGATAAAAGGATGTACGTCAATTTGACACACAAAAACAAACTATCCTCTGGAAAGAAAACAAGGGACCCAAGAGGGCCTGCATCAATTTACAGGCTGCATTTTTGTCCATGGAAATATATCTCATTGACAAATTAAAGTTATATGTTGTTTGACAAATGTGGTAGAATTAAGAGAAAAACAAAGCCACCATGCTCTTATATTTGTTTTTAAAACATTACCGAGCTTTTGTACGTTTATTGAACTAAATATTCTAAACAAGGATGACAAAGATCAGATGAATAAATGAAGGAACTAGCGTGTTAGCAAACATTTGTAAACAAATGAAGGGCCATAACTCTGCTGTTTCTTGTCTGATACTGATATTGCTGGTTTGTTTTATTTGTCACATTTTCTTCTATGACAGTGATAACTGCATGCACTACATGTTATACAAATATGGGTGAGAGTGTTGAGGGCGGGGATCGTGTGATGGCTGGGTTTCAAAACATATTCGATCTTTTATTGATATAAACACATTCTAAACAAGTTCGTTAAAGATCAGATAAAAGATGAAGTAGCTACATATTTAACAAAGCAAAATAAGTATTTTTTAAATAAATTAAGGGTCATAACTCTGCTGTTTCTACTACTACATGTTTAGGTTTTGAATTTGTTCCACGTTCTTTTAAGGCCAAAATAAGGTTATGAAAAACAAAGGAGGGGGATCATGGTTGGTTTTCAAACAGGTTTGAGCTTTTATTGATATTAACATTCTGAACAAGTTTGGTAAAGACTAGATAAAAATAATGTAGCTACGGAGTTAACACAAAATAAAAAATCATTTTTCAATAAATAAAGGGCCACAACTTTGTCGTTACTAATCAGATCTAGTATATTTTCGGGCTTGTAAAGAGTGTATTGACATAAACAATCTGGACACGTTTAATAACGATTAGATTGAAAACGAAGTAGCTACAGATTAACAAAACAAAATGAATAAGCATTTTTCAATACATCAAAGGCCACAACTCCGTTTTTGATCTGTCCAAGATTTTATTTATATTAACAATATCGTAATGTTTAGTGACGATCAGACAAAAAAATGAAGGCCCTATCCACTTAACGAAGCAAAATTAAGCAAATTTAAGAAAATCAAAGGTCATAACTCCGGTGTTACTGGTCCGATAATGATGTTTTTCGAACTCCTCAGAGCTTTCATCGATATTATATCTGGTCATGTTTGGTAAAAAAAATGTTAATAATGCAAAACATAGCATTTTATATAAAATCAAGGACCATAACTCTGATGTATATTATCCGTTATTGGACTTTTTCGAATTCATTTCAGCTTTCATTGATATTAAGATTCTGAACAAGCTTAGTAAAAATCAGATTTACAAGGAAGGTGCAAGAGTGTTGGAAAGGCAAACTACAGAATGTTTCTTTAAATCAATGGCCATAACTCTGAAGTTTCGGTTGAGCTTTTATTTATATTACGACTCTGGATTTTTTTTGTTAAAGATCCGATGCAAATTGAAGGCGCTAGAGTGTTGACAAGGTAAAACAGAATTTTTCATTAAATCAAGGGCATTTACTCTGGTGTTATCAACCGATACTGGTGAATTCGTCGAAGATTTCATTGAGACTCTTGCCAAGTTTGGTAAAGATCGGATGCAAAATGTCGATGCTAGAGTGTAAATAAGGCAAAATATTGCATTTGTCATTTAATTAAGGTCCATAATTCTGGCCATAACTCTGAAGTTTATTATCCAGTATTGGTGGTTTTCCAAACGACCTTTTATTAGAATTAAGACACTGGTCAAGTTTGGTAAATATCAGATACAAAATAAAGGCGCTAGCTTGTTGACAAGGCAAAACATAGATTGTTTTCATTAAATCAAGGGTCATAAATGCCACAACTCTAGCGATATTAGTGTGTTTCAAACTCTCCCGAGCTTTTACTGATTATAAAGAGTCTGGCCAAGTTTGGTAAAGATAGGTTGCAAAATATAGGTGCTAGAGCGTTGACAAGGCAAACTATACCGCATTTCATTAAATCAATGGCCATAACCCTAATGTTTTATCCGATATTGGTGGTTTTCAAACTAAGCCGAACATTTATTGATATTAAGGACATTTTCTACAGTTTCTTCATATTATTTCCTATGAACACCTTCAAGATTTGGTACATAGCTAGAAGAGTCTATCTTAAGCAAATTAAAAAAGTAGGTAACCAGCTTGGTTTTTGGGATATCGTAAGATAAATATATGACCCATATTCCGTTTTTGGAAAATTTCCTATAATTTCCGTATTTTCTATGTATATATAAAAAGAGTATGAGAGTGGACCTTTGGAAACGGCCGAACACGATAAATATGAAATATTGCAGTCTCTGTTTGATTGAAACTGTTCATGAACATTAATATGCTTGCTACCGTTCACGCCCCCTAGCCCCGAGTTGAGCAGAACTCAATATTAATAAATATAAAAGCCGACACATACATGATATATGCGGAAATATAGGGCAAAGTACCTTTATTGCGTTGCAAATCCTCAGAAAAAATGGCAGATTTTGGTGGGAAAATTATACATTTCGAGGAAAAAATATTTCCCATGAACAACTTCCATTCAAAACTTCTGTATTGTTAGCAAACATGGTGTACTTAAAGATAAAAAATAACCAAGACGTCAATGACCTTGAAGCTCTACTGATAGATTTTGAGAGCTATGTTAAGTTTTATGGAAATAGGACCAGCATTTTCAGAGAACTAGTCGCCACGATTTTCCTGTATAACTCTATGTAAAATATAGATGACCGCTGGCGGCCATGTTTGAAATCGAATCAAAATAGTTTTGTCCAACTACATATCATGCCAGTCATTTTAGTTTTTGAAAATTAGTTGCCACAAACTTGTATTTTTAAAATCTATTTATAGCTATGGCGGTCACCTTGAATTACTGGCCGACCTGGTTTTTACTTAGGACCGACTAGACATCAAGAACAAAAGGTTCATAAAAATCCATGCAAGTGTTTCCAATATAATTCTATGTCAACAAAGATGGCCGCTGGCGGCTACATGTCATGCCAATCATTTTGGTAAGGTTCCAAATCAATACCACTTATGGTTTTTAAAAATTAGTCGCCACAAACTTGTATTTTTAAAATCTATTTATAGCTATTGCGGCTACCTTGAATTACTGGCCGACCTGGTTTGTAATTAGGACCAACGAGCAAAAGCAACATTCCTGTAAAATTTCATGAAATAAAATAAGTATAAAAGTCGAACAGGAAATGCAGCTTTCACAAAACACAGTAAATCCAAAAACACGCAAACAGACAAACCACGAATAGCATGTTAATAAGAAATAAATGCATATTACGCCACAAACACAACCACGGTTGACAATATGGCTACCGCCTTTCAACGGTCAGTGGAAAAAAAGACCGCTGGGGGCTTAAACCAGGTTCTAGTTCGAAACAAACCTCACACTAACCATACTGTCATCCCAATAAACGGGACAGTGTAAATAAAGAAATCCCCGCTATGAACTATTCTCTAACCAGGGAGACAGCATTACTAGGCAATATAAGTAACACACAAAGAGGCTCGTGTATATATAAATACAAAGAAACAATAGCCTAGAAAGCCACAAAGAAGTTACTCAATGAAAATATATCAAGTAGTTTCAGAGGAATAGTCGCCACTTCTTGTCCTGTATAACTCTATGTAAACAAAGATGTTGATGGCCATGGTTGACATAGAATTGAAATGAATTTTGGTTAGAACCAACTACCTGGTGTGCCATTCATTTTGGTAAAGGTTCCAAAAGAATATTACTTATGGTTTTTAAGAAGTAGTCGCACAAAAATGTATTTCTGAAGTCTATTTTTCAGCCGTGACGGCCACCTTCAATTTCCGGCTAACATGAATGTTTGCTTAGATCAACAAGACATCAAGAGCAACATTCCTGTGAAGTTTCATGAAAATTCTTCAAGTGGTTTCAGTAGTCGCTACAATTTTATATTATATAACTCTATGTAAACAAAGATGGCCACTGGCAGCCATGTTTAACTTCGAATCAAAATGATTTTCGACAAGGACCAACATCATGTCATGCTGATCATTTTAGAAAAAGTCCCATATCTATTTCACTTATAGTTTCAAGAAATATCCGCTATAAACTTATTTTTTAAAAATCTATTTTTAGCTTCGACGGCCATCTTGGATTTCACAGCAACGTTTGCTAGGATCAACTAGACATGATGGGCAACATTCCTGTAAAGCTTCATTCGTTTCAGAGAAGTAGTCTCTGCAAGTGTTTACTATACAATTATAAGTAAACAAAGATGGCCACTGGCAGCCATGTTTAATGTCGAATCAAATTTTTTTTTGACAAGGACCAACATCATGTCATGCTAAATTGGTTAAGCTGATCATTTTAAAAAAAGTCCCATATAAATATCACTTATAGTTTTCAAGCAGTAGTCACTACAAACTTGTTTTTTAAAAAATATATTTTAGCTTTGGCGACCATCTTGGATTTCACATAAAGTGAATTTTTTGCTAAGATCAACTAAACATTATGGGCAACATTCCTGTAAAGTTTCATAAAAATATATCAAGTAGTTTTAGTTTCAGAGGAGTAGTCGCTACAAAAAAAGTTTACAGACAGACAGACCGTCATTTTATATCCGATCTTTACGAAACTTGACCAAAGTGGTAATATCGATTAAAAATCTAGGACGAGTTTGAAAAACCCTAGTATTGAAAAATAAGCACCAGAGATATGGTCCTTCATTTTGCATTTAAGGGGACACACGGCAATCTTGAAGTATTTGAAATGGGTGTCTCGATTTATATATCCAGTATCATGTTTACTTTTACCCTGGGTACATTTAAATAAATAAATGTTTAAGTATTCACTATTTCGTCTTATTATACTATAATTTTTAATACATTATTGGTGCAATAATATCAAAAATTAATAATATGCAAAAACAAATGGCTTAATACAATTCATATAATTTACATTATTGATTGAACAATGCAATTTATGTAGGAAAACTAACGGGACGCCGCTATTTTTTAAAAAATCAAGATTGCCATGTGTCCCTTTAATCTTTACCAAACTTTACTAATGACATTTCATACAATTGCATAGTGTACGCAAATACCTGTATAAGAGCGACTTTTTACACAAATAACATATTTTGTGTTTATAAGGCAAAATAATATATATTTCATTAAATCAAGGGTCATAAGTCCTATATTTATTATTCGATATTGTGGCTTTCAAACTCGACAGACCTTTTATTGAAATTAAGGCACTGATCACGCTTGGTAAAGATCAGATACAACATGAAGGTGCTAGCTTGTTGACAAGGCAAACTATAGTATTTTTCATTCTATCAAGGGTCATAACTGTAAAGTTTGATGGGTGTGTTTAAAGAACAAGACGTCTATAATATTAAATCTTTATTTAGTGATGATCGTATGTGAACTGATTTCAAACTCTACCAAAATACTACAGGCGCATGCAGTGTGCCTTGACCTCTGGGGGTTAAATATCAGTCAATGGAAATATACTGGCAGGCTAAAGGAATATAAAGTGTATATCATATCTAAATGCTACAATAACTGTAGTGTTTATTATCCAATATTGGTAGTTTTCAAACTCAACCGAACTTTCATTGATATTAGAACACTAGTTAAGTTTGGTTAAAAATCAGATGCAAAATGAAAGCGCTATAGGACTCACACCACTATTATCTCCCTTGAATACTCATGCCTTACAGACGAAGGAGGTAGATAAAAAAAACAAGTTCGCTTTTCTACATTTTACAGGATACGTTGATTTATCTTTCACAGGTTCTAAATCTACAGCATTTTAGGAAGAGATCACAGAAAACTGCATGTTGATATAAGATTTCTAGCTAATTCTGCCTCATTTTGCACATCTGGGTCTAATCACCACGGGGTTGTATTTTTGTCTAAATTTTGATAAATGTCACACAAACATGAAATTAAAAAAAAATTCAATCTGGTAAATATTTGTTAAATGTGTTTTAAATTGCAGATATTTGATCAATGAAGAATTTAAGCATAAATGCATGTTGTAAAATCTGTTTATCTCTTTGCCACGAACAAAAACATTACAATGGGACCCTATGGAAAATTAATTGTGGTGCGAGACGTATAGCGTTAACAAGTAAAAATATAGCTCTTTTGTTATTAAATCAGGGGCCATATTTTTCGATACTGGAGTCAGTTTTCAAACTCGTCCTAGAACTCGTAGTCGAACAGGAAATGCAACATTAAAGGACTACAGTCAACCACAAACACGCATAGAAACAAACAACAACTTCAAAGATGTAAATAGGCAAGAAATCACATCACAAACACAAAATGGTTGACAATAGGGCTACCGCCTTCGAACGGTCAGTGGCAAAAAGGGTCACTAGGGTTCACCAAACCTCAATCTTATCCTATTTTCATCCCAATAAAACGGGACAGTGTAAATAAAGCTATACCCGCCAGGTAATACTCTCTAAATAATACAGCATTACTAGGCAAAATAAGTAAAACACATACATGATCATGTATATGTAATATAAAAATAAAACAGTCTCGAAAGCCACAAAGCAAGTACTCAATGACTTGGCAGAAGCCAGAGCAACAAGAGAACAAACCGTTAAGGGTACGACTGGACTAGATTTAAGACAAACATCAAACGCTACCGTCCTATAAGGATGTAGGTAAAGATCATCTTGGGGTCCACAGTTGGGATAATTAACCTCATCAAAATTAGATTTTACTAATTATTTCGCCATTTGCAATACATAGATGTAAATCAAAAAGCAACAGTATCAGAAATGATAGTTTTGTTCAGTTGAAGTTCCTTGGGATAGATAGTATTAACCATAGCAGAAAAGAAAGGATTGTCAATGTTTCGATTTTTATATCTACTTTTAGCATTTTAAAAGTTAATACGGTATTTATAATATTAAAGACTTGACATTTTCCAAGTATAAAAATAGTTTGGGTCCTCATGTTCTCTACGACACCATATGAGCACGACATGCATTAAAATCCATAATTGAGGGTTATCTATACTCCGGACCTTTAGAAAACAAATGCCGAATACGTTCCTTTATAGTATCTAATAAAATTTCAAATTTACCAGTGATGACATGAGCTACCGGAGAATAGCAAAGTTTTGATGCTTTACACTCACATTCCTTAGGAGTGTTATTTACTATGTCAAGGTCAGAATCTATTTTGTTGTAGTTGAAAAAAATATTTAAAGATCGGATATAAAATGAAGGTGCTACAGTGTTTATAAGTCAAAATATTGTGTGTTTTTTTATTAAATCAAGGGCCATAACTCTGGTTTATTATCCGATATTGGTGGTTTTCAAACTCGATGGAATATTAAGACACTGGTTAAGTTTGGTAAAGATCAGATGCAAAAGGAAGGCACTAGAGTGTTCACAAGGCAAAATATAGCTCTTTTTAATTGAAGCAAGTGCCATAAATCTGATGTTTATTTTTCGATAGTGGAGTTTTTCAAACTCATCCTAGTGTTCATCGGTATAACCATTCTGGTCAAGTTTAGTAAAGATCGGATATCAAATGAATGTGCTAGAGTGTTGATAAGGCAAGCTATACCATATTTTCATTAACTCAAGGACCATAACTCTGAAATATATTATACGATATTAGTGGTTTTCGGAATCGCTCGATCTCTTATTGTAACTCAGATTATGGCCACGTTTGATAAAGATCAGATGCAAAATGAAGCTGCTAGTCTGTTGACATCAAAGAGTTAACGGACGACGGACAAACGGACGTCACACAACCGGCAATGGTATAACTGCTGCCCTACTGGCCTGCCTTTGGAATGCCTTTTACCAGTAGAATCTTAACATGCATGAAAGTATGTAAAATGCTTAACTATTAATAGTAACTAGAACTATTGCTGAAGAATGCAGAATATGAACATCTCATGACCAAACCAAAAAAACTGTATTAAGACAACCCAATAATAAAATGAACCAATTTACCTTCTTCCTTTTCAAAAGTGATGTAGGCTATATCTTCATCAGTCTCTTCTATTCTAAATTCTTCGATGTCGCCCCCACCAGATCGTCTTCTATTTTCGAAGTAATACTGTACAGTTTCGGCAGATTCCACCCTCTTCATGCCCTTCACCTGTACAGTTCTCGGGTGTTCCGGGGGAATGAGGATTTCTTGATTGTGCATTTGAACAGAGACAGTCTTCCCACTGATCTTGTGATCATGTTTTGCAGCAACTCTCTTTGTAACTGGAACAGAAAGAGTGTTGACATATGTAAACATATTCCTCAAAGAAACAAACAACACTTTTGAAATTGTCATCAAGCACATTTGCAAACATTTAAAAATCCAGAATAATTTTGAATTTAAACCCACTTGCATATAAATAAAATGTAGAGTTTTCAATGTTCTATAATATAATCAACAATTAGTAATATGCATCAACATACTTTTATTTTTTAATAATAATTGTCAAAGCTTATCCCCAACCGAAGCTTGAACTTTGAATAACGGACCTGATATTAGCCTGTGACACGTCTTGATGAAATACAAATTAATTAACACAGAGCAATCACAAACACAAACATATATATATGCATGACATAATTATGACCTTTGACCACAAATTATGGATTAATTTATGTATGCAAGAGAGATACATAATAGTACAAAGTAATTAAAAGATCTCAAGTGATCTCAGTTGATTCCAAAATTAAAGACCGTTCACTAAATTGCCTGTGTGCGTGCGTGCGTGCGTGCTTGCGTACGTGCGTGCGTTTATGTGTATTATTCTACGTTTTATTGTCCCTCCGCCTTTTAACCAATGATACATCCTAAAGGCACAGGCACAATACAGTCTGAACTGAAGAAATTGAAGATATTGCCTATATATGCATACTGTGTAGTACATTGTTACCCAATGTATAACCTTGACCTTTACTAGACAGATTTTAGTTCTTATTTACGGTTACGATAATGTTTTACATAAAGCAGAATCATTACAAAGCTGTATAAAACATGTAATAATATGACCTGAACTTACTTTCTTCTGTTTCAAATGTTATGTACCCCACATCGTTGTCAATTTCTAAGCAAACAATATCTCCTCCACCAGACCTCTTGTTCTCAAAGTAGTAGGTCAAGGGATCCTCCGCTATGGCACCTGGTGGACCACGCACCTCAATGGTACGGAGTGGTGCTTTCTCTTCTGGGGTGGTATTGTAATCGTCATCGTTTGCTTCTCCAGTTCCGTCTGCTTCATCCTTTTCACACTCCGGCGTTTTGTTGTTTGGAATGTGCAGTCTGACGGTTATGGGTTTCTTGTTGATCATATGATTCCCCTTTTCTATTACCCGTTGGGCAACTGAAGTAGAATCTTACTTGTAACGCACATTATGTTTTTGTAAAAAAAACAACAAGATTGCTAATGTATACAATTAATGAGATTGTGTCAAACAATTAATAACCAATATCTGAACATGTTCAATAGAAAACTCAGTACATGTCTTAATGAAATATGTGAATCTAGTGAAGCATGTCCTCTAGAGTAATGACAAGGTAATGACAGAGTAATGACATTATTGCATCTATCAATTACTGTTATTACTTTTGACTTTCGAGTTGTACTGGTATACTGGAGTAGGTTTGTTATATGATTCTTGTTTACCCAACAAATCCACTAACACAAATGAATATAAGGGTTATAATTAAATCACTATCTGGAAAAAAATACGTCATATTTTGAATCTTTGCAATATAGTTATTATTTAGAAGGGACTGAATGGTATAAACGATCGAACGGAATAATTAATCTGACAAAGTAGTAATGGATAATATGTGTTAACTCTGTAGTTTGTGTTTCGTTTTCCAATACACCAGCGTAAAACTAATGTTGTGAACAAGGGCACTAAAGGCGGGTGCAGACGCTTTTTTTATATGTAAGGCAAATCAGAAAACGTTAATGCATGTGAGCAAGAATGGTATAGAATTGAATTGAATTATATATATAATTTATGGCGACTTCCAGCTTCCATTGATGGAGGAAGACACCAGACGCCTCCTGGCAATTTTCTTTTACTGGCGAACACTTAGGTAGAACCAACGACGTTCCGCAAGCCAGGTGGATAACTTCCTCACATAAAGATTCTAGAACCACGAGGAATCGAACCCACAGCGGTGAGGGGCAAGTGATTTCAAGTCAGAGACTCTAACCACTCGGTGCGCGGACAACCCCATATGAGTAAGAAATGTGCTAGAATGTGTCTTAAAGGCAAATAACCCGTAACTGTTACCTGATATAACCCTAAATTATCTTCTGAGTATACGTAATATAAAAGAAAAATGGTGCATACGTCATAGGTGCACCAAATCAACACATACATTTATCGTTCTACTAACAACAGCATTACGCTTACTGCTTTATAAGTCGGACGTATTATTAATGGCATCATATAAATATCTCTAAAACTAACATACCAATTCCACTTATCAGGCATGAAGGTAAGTATAAAATTTAACAGAAAATGTACATTTGCAGAACACAATCCTACAAAGGAAGTATTCAAAATAAACAACAAGATATATATGTATTATGGGGGTTCTGGACCACAACTAAATTACCCCAAATAATCTAAAACCGCCACACAAAAATGTTCAGTTGACTGAAAATTAAGTCAATTAAACTGGTTATTTAGCATGTCCCAGGCGCTAAATAACCCAAGATTTTAAGATTGAATTGTGAAAATGTTTTAAATTTGGATGTTTAAATTTTATTACAAAGTAGAGGTTAAACTATAAATACTCAATACGTCTAAATTTTAAACATTCTTTATTATAATCCTTATAATACCAATATTCGTTATATTTTCTAAGTGTTGAAGCACCGCATTTACAACAAATTTGAAATTGGGCAGTAGTACCCAATCCACAATTTAAACAAGGTAGAATTTTACAAGTTTTCATTCTATTTTTATGAACTTTACAATATTTTGAATTTTTAACAGTTTTTTTGGTACAAATACCGTTGAAACTGATCTTTAGGAACTGACACGGAAGCATTGCTTTATATTTATAGTAATACTTTTTTATATTAAATAAAAATATTTTTAGGTATAAAGAAAAGAGATAAAAAATGTCTGACACGAAAGATACTATAAATAATTTATTATCCCTGTATAATACAGGTATAATAGATAAGGAATCACTAAATATGGCACTGAAATCATTAGGAGGTCAACCAACCAAAATTGAGGAAGAAATTGCATCACTTAGGAAAGAAGTTAAAGAAATTGCATTAATTAAGAAAAAATTGGAATCACTTGAGTAAGAAAATAAAGTCTTGAAAACAAGGGCAACTACCAGCCAACCTTTTGAAGATAAAAAGATAGAACCAACAAGTAAATCTTTTGAAAGTTTTAAGACAAGAAGAAAACTTAAAAAACTTAAGAAAAGGCAGGCTAAAAAAGAATTAAGTCAAGATGATAAATACAAAAAACAAATGGCTAAAGTAATCCAAGAGCTGCAAGAAAATCAAAAAGAAGAAAAAGAAGACAAATTAAAACTAGTGGACAATCCAAAATGCGGATATTTTAGAGCATACTAAATATCTGTAAATAAATACAAAGATCCTCAAAAAGTATTTCGTGATAAAAAATATATTATTACAAAACAAATTATCAAAGAGCTGATAGAAACTAAAGGATTAAAGTTTCAATTAGGACTTACTATAGATTTATTTAAAGATGATGGTTCTACCAAAAAATACACCACTGCAGTATTAAACAGTGAACAAAATGCCATTTTGAGCTCTGAAAAAATAAGCGAGCTTTATGACAATTCATCTGCATTTATACAAGAGAGTCTTGAAAGATTTACAAATACTGCATCCGGATTATAAGTTGATCACTGTGTTAAGCTTTATTTGAATATTGCAAAGTATGAACCATTAAAAGGTTCTTCATATATTCCACTGCCTGTAGAATTAGCTAACAAAAAAGCAATAATAAACGTAAAAAATAACGATAATCAATGTTTGTTTCATGCTATAAATTCTGCACTAAATCCTGCCGCAGATCACACCGATAGGTTGTCAAAATAACCAAGCATAGATTTTCTAAAAAAAGATAAAATTGACTTTCCCACTCCAATTTCACAAATTTCAAAAGTAGAAAAACTAAACGATATTGCTATTAATGTTTACGGATACACCATATCAGAAAAAAGTAAAAAAGTAAATATTTTTCCATATAAAATATCAGAACAACCCAAAGACATTAACAGGATTAATCTACTTTTGATAGCTGATGAAAATGTTACAAACAGTCACTACTGCTGGATTAAAAGCTTAAATAAACTGCTTTACGACCAAAACAAACATAAATGCAAAACTTATTTTTGTGATCGTTGCCTTTATGGATTTTCAAATGAAGACTTACAAACAAATCACAAAGAAGATTGTTATGGTATCAACAAAAAATCTTGCAAAATTGAAATGCCAGAAAATGGTAAAAATATTGTAAAATTTAAAAATTACCAAAATAAAATGCATGTTCCTTATGTAATATATGCTGATTTTGAAAGCATAATTAAACCACAATTAAAACAATTTGGAAAAAAATTAGAAATTCAAAATGTGCACGAAGCTTGTGGATTTGGATACCAAGTTGTCAGATATGACAACAAAGCTAATGATTCGGTTATTTACAGAGGTGAAGATGCTGTTGAAGTGTTTTTAAATCGCCTAGAATGTGAGAAAAGCAACATTAATAATATATTTGCTTATCCAAAACCATTAATAATGACTCAACAAAATGAAGCAGATTATGAAAAAGCTACACAATGTTGGATATGTGATAATGAAATAGGCAGAAAATCTGGTAAAAACTGTAAAGTAAGAGATCACTGCCATTTTACTGGAGAATACAGAGGTGCAACACATAAAAACTGCAACTTAAAACTAAAAATAAAACCTCGCAAAACTTCAATTCCTGTCATATTTCACAACCTCAAAGGATATGATAGTCATTTGATTATGCAAAAAATACATAAAATGAAAGGTAATATAACATGTATTCCAAATAATGCTGAAAAATACATATAATTTAGTGTCGGCCAGCTTAAATTTTTAGACAGTTTCCAATTTATGGCTTCGTCTCTGGAAAAATTGGTTAAAGCAACAGACAAATCTGATTTTGAAATAACCAGAAATCAGTTTAAAGAACACACAGATTTACTTTTACGAAAAGGTGTTTATCCATATGAATATTTTGATAGGATGGATAAATTTAATGAAACCAAATTACCACCGATTGAATCATTTTACAGTAATCTCACAGATGATGTTATTACTCAAAAAAATTACGATCATGCCCAAGAAGTGTGGAAAAAATTAAATTGTAAAACTCTTGGAGATTATCATGATTTATATTTAAAAACTGATGTAACTTTGTTGGCTGATGTATTCCAAACTTTTAGAAAAACATGCATGAAATCATATAAACTCGATGCTTTACATTACTACACAGCACCTGGATTATCTTGGGATGCTTTACTTAAATTTTCAAAAATAGAACTAGAACTTCTTACAGATATGAATATGCACTTATTTATAGAAAAAGGTATGCGTGGTGGAATTAGTATGGTATCAAAACGATATGCCAAAGCAAACAATTCACATGTAGCTGATTATAACCCTAACAAGGAAAACAACTTTTTAATGTATTATGATGCAAATAATCTTTATGGGTGGGCAATGAGTCAGCCACTTCCATATTCCGGATTTAAATGGGTTGACTTAAAAACATTACAAGAGCTAAGAAAAGATAAAAGATATTTTCTTGAAGTAGATTTAAAATATCCTAAAGAACTACATGATAGTCACAATGATTATCCACTTGCCCCTGAAAGATTAAAAGTAAAAAAAGAATGGTTATCTGAGTACCAAACAAATTTATTAGAAAATAATGTTATGACAGAACAACTAGTACCAAATCTTATGGACAAAACAAAATATGTATTACATTATAAAAAATTACAGTTGTATTTATCATAAGCATGGAATTAACAAAAATCCACAGGGTGCTAGAATTTAATGAAAAACCTTGGATGGCATCATACATAAATTTAAACACAGAAGCTAAATCACAATTTGAAAAAGATTTTTACAAGCTTATGAATAACTCAGTATTTGGAACAACAATGGAAAATTTAAGAAAGCGAACTGACATAAAATTAGTAAAAACTGACGGCTCTAATAATGAAAAAATAAGAAAAATAATAGCCAAACCAAACTTTAACAGACGTGTAAAATTTTCAGATGAATTATCGGCAATACATGTAAACAAAACAAAATTAAAATTAACCAAACCAATTTATGTTGGAATGTCAGTATTAGATTTATCAAAATATATGATGTATGATTGGTATTATAATACTTTGAAAAAAAGGTATGGAGATAACTGTACTTTATTATACACAGATACTGACAGCTTGCTTGTAGATATAAAAGCAGAAGACGCATATAAAGATATGTCTGAAATGAAAGATGAATATGACTTTAGTGATTATCCAAAATACCACCCACTGCACGATGATACAAATAAAAAAGTATTAGGTAAAATGAAAGATGAATGTGCTGGTGTTGCTATAGCTGAGTATGTTGGATTAAGACCCAAGCTATATTCTATTTTGAGAGCGGATGAGCAGATGATTAAGAAAGTAATAGATAAAATGAAAGATGAATGTCCTGGTGTTCCGATAGTTGAGTATATTGAATCAAGACCCGAACTATATTCTATTTTGGCAGCGGATGAGCAGATGATTGAGAAAGTAACAGACAAAATAAAAGATGAATGTGTTTCTATAGTTGAATTCAAACTATGTTCTATTTTGAGAGCGGATGAGCGGATAATTGAGAAAGTAGTAGATACAATAATAAATAAAACAAAAGAAGATGGTGATTCTATAGATGAGTATATAGCTAAGAATATTGGAATACAATCCGAACTATATTCGATGTTGAGAGCGGATGTGCAGATTGTTAAGAAAGCAATGGAAGATGAAAATATTGGATTAAGATCCAAACAAGATTCTATTTTGAAAGTGAATGAGCAGATTATTAAGAAAGCAAAGGGTGTAAAAGAATATGTAGTCAAAAAACACATAAACTTTGAAAACTACAAGGATGCATTGTTTGGCAAGAAAAAATACACCCATAAACTGAATATGATACGATCAATAAAGCATCAGATATTTGGCACAACAGTAAACAAAGTTACATTATCACCATTTTACTCAAAAAGATATATACGAGAAGATGGAATTACAACTGATGCACACGGTTTCTATAAAAACTTATGAATTTGGGTATCAGCAGGAACAATAAGTAATTCTTCTTTGACAAATCCTCTCTGTGGCGCTGGTGATTTTAAATAATATACTCTTATGCCTTGCGTCACCATATAACTTTTAATCTTGTGAATATCTACACTCCACATTGGATCAGTTGCTCTGCGTCTTCCACCTTCTTGTTTCCCGGGTTGATATAAATATCTTACACTTGCATTCATACAGATAGGATCATCTTTTAATATGTTTGTTTCAAAAGGAGGGGGCTTTTTTGTCTCCGCATTTATGGCTTTAACAACTTCTGGTAATCTCTTTACTCATTCTCTATTGCGTTTTTGCGAATCTATTTCCTTAGCATACTGATAACCAAACAATCTCTCAGCTAATGTTCTGTTAAATCTTTCCACTAAAGCTTGGTCTCTGTGTATTTCTGTTCTGCCTCGTCTGATATTTACTTTGTGTTTTGCCATCAACTGTGATACTGCACCCATAAATTCTCTGCCTGGATCCACTTGTAATAACTTTGGATATTTCAAATGTCGACTGTATATTTTTTCAAATGCTTTAGCAACTTCTTTACTATCCTTGGAAGTTAGTGGCTCTGCTTCTTTATATCTACTTGCAATATCAACAACAGTCAATGCATATTTATATTTTCTTGCGTCCACGACCAATCCCAAAAGTATCATGCGGTAAAAATAACAAATCAGCTTGATGCACTCCATTCTTAGCAGAAACATCAAACCTGGGTCTAACTATTTTCTTTGGCGCAGGTAAATAAATCTGCCACACAGCTTTTTTCTTTAAAAATTCTAATGCTTTTTTTTCACTAACACCAGCCTCTTTTGCCAATTTTTTAACTGCTGTGTAACCTCTCCAAAATCCTTTTGGGCTGTAATAAATCTTTTCCATTTTGTTCTACTAAAGATTAAACTTTATATAACTATAAAGTAAAAATGGATATCACAACTGCACGATTCGATGAACTGCTCGAAGAGCAATATCAAAATAGCACAAAGAAATGGACAGACTTGGAACTAAATAAAATATACACTATTACAGTAGAAATAGTAAAAACTGAATATGGTCCATCCATGGTATTGACATTATTAGACAACGGTGAAGTATGGGCGCCTGATCATCTCAAAAATAAATTAGAGAAGAGTGCTAAACCACCATATTATATGCGACCACTTGGATTGAAACCATGTAAAAACAACCAAAAAGATAGGTATCATGCATATGACTTAGTCTTTTCAAAGGTTATTTCAAAGTAAACATATTTAGTTATTCCAAAGAAATCCGAAGTAATTATAGTTTTAAACTATTTTTTTTTATGAAATCAATTTATACGCCACAAATCCAGTTGCAGCCATGCCCAACACAATAAACGTAATTTCTCTATTCTGTTGATCCGGAGATGGTGTATAAAAATCACTCAACTTGGGCTCCGGTTCTAAAAGCAAATGTATACCAGTTATGTAATAATACTGTTTCATAGCTTGGTCCACATCATCAAAAGTCTGCTCTGCATGATGCTCTGGGCTGGTCTTTTTAGTAGTTTTCTGCCAATCTCAGAATATCCAACAGTTAGAAGTGTTTCCACTCATGCATGATACATCATATTTACAATTTGTTTTCCGTCAATACTTGCTGCCATTTTTTTATATTATTTTTTATATTATTTTTTAAAATAAATTATTAAAAACAATCAAACGGGTCTTTTGGTGCAACACGAACAGCAACAGGTTGCACAGGTTGCGTAGCAGATTTTTTGTTATAAGTATACAAACCCAACCCAGCAATACCTAATAAAACCAGACACGGTGGAATATAATTTTTGTATACGTTTATTTTGATTTCTGGTTCCTCTTCATCTATTGTTATTTTTGTTATTTGATTTGCAGCATCTTGCTTTGCAGCATCTTGCTTTGCATCCTGAAGCAAGCGTTTTGCCTTTCTCGCCGCTGCTCCTTTTTTTCCAGCTTCTATTCTTTTTGGATTTTTTACTTTTTGTTGTTCAACAGGTTGTGTAACAACAGGTATAACTTCACTCTCTTGGTTCTCCATTTATATTATCTATATTTTTATTTTTATTAAAATCAATATGTCTAACAGTTGTCAGTATTGCTGTAAATGGCGCTAAGCACATTCCATACCTGTAATACAACTCACAACAAGCACTTGTCAAAGCATGATTAATAAATGGGTCTTCCTCCAAATCTTCTATCAGCTTTGGTGGATTGGTTACATTAAAATATTTTGATACTCCCATCACATACAAGTTAGTAAAAGAATTGCCTAAAGTCTTGGTCATACTTGCCCCAAGCCTTGCTTCATATCTGCAGTAAAGTTTGTTAATTTCATCCGGGGGCATGCTATCTATATTTGTGAGTTGTATGTCTTTACCAAAATATTGACGACTACCGCCGCCAGCCACTATGGCTGATAATCTTTCTTTTTTTGTTTCTTGTTGCTTTGATTCATCACGTTCCGTGAAACCTTCTGATATATCTTGTAATAGTTCTTCCGCATTCATTTTTATATTAGTAATTTTATTTTTTATCTTGAAATAAACATAAAACACAAAACAACCAGCTGCGATATTCATGCAACTAGTAATTGTTAGTATTGTTAATAGCATTGTTATTAATATTGCTATTTTTTTATTAGCATTGTTAATTTGCTGCAAGCATTGCTATTAACATTGCTACTTTACTATGAGCAATGCTACTTTGCTATGAGCAATGCTATAAGCATTACTATATTTTTTGATATTTTCATTATATTTTCATGTCAGTATTGCTACTTTGCTGTTAGTATTACTATTAGCAACAAAGCAATGCTGTTAGAAAAAAATAGCAATGCTGTTAAAAATTATTCAACCCAATAACCTATTGGTTGGTCAGTCCTCAAAATTAACTTGGAATATTTAGTCTTTGCTAAAGCTTTTCTTATTCTGGTTCTTTCTTCCAGCGTTGGAATAACATCATTTTCTCTCAAACAATTATCATAACTATCTCTGTCCTTGGTGTAAAATATACACAACCATTTTGCTTGCTCTCTCAAATCTTTCAATACAGAATTATATCTTTGTGAAATGACCCACACTGATTGTTTAGCGTGACGACCAGAGAATGCCAACTCTGATAACATATCTTTTTTCTTTGTTAATTCTTTTGTGGCGGAGCAATCATCAATGATGTATAATGTGGGCTGGCCAGCATATCTTTTGAAAAATAAACGCAACAGTTCTTGTAACATTTCTTTACCGTTGCTCACGGGATTGACAATTATTATTTTTTTATCTTTTAGATGTTTTACATCACCTATCCAGGATCTATTTTTATAAGCCTCGTTCCACTCTATGGTTGGACACAATATAATTATATGTTCAAAAACTCCAACATACTCTTGTTCAAGTATGTCAAGAACAAACTCTGTTTTACCACAGCCTGTCTGACCACAGATAATGGCACTGTGTGAATATTTAGGATATTTTTGTTGTAAACTAGTATCGTACTTCTTTGAATCTTCCATCTTCGAAATTGATTTGCGCATCTTGTATTATATATATATAAATATTTAAAGTTTGATCTGCATCTGCTTTTTTATTTATTAATATTGTTATGCCTTCACTGCCGTTTTCTATTCTTCTTCCACTGCCGTATAATAAATTGTCATCACATGTTCCAAGGTCAAGCCACAAAGCATATGCTTTTGTTAGATAGGTCTCAAGAGAAACATTGGTAAAGTTTAATTCCCTCGCTACTATTTCTGTCTCTTTGTTTCTTTTTGATGTTAAAGCAAAATATTTGTTGATTTCATCCCAATGTTGATATGCCTTCATGCCCTGACTATACAACTGATTTGGTACTCCCTCTATTGTCTTTTCAACCTTTTCAATCTTTGGGTTATAATAGGTTTCTGCGCTTGTTCTTTCTGGGTCTTCAAACAGCATTAGAATACCTTTCATGCTCTGTGCTGGTGTATTAATGTTGATGTTCCAAAGGGTTTCAGATTTGTTTGCTGTTATTTTTCTATGTCGCAAGATACGATCATACATAAATACTATCCTACCATTGATTTGCTGTCTTATTTGTCTGGCTAATTCAACATCACTAACCGTATCAAATTCCAAGCAGATATTTTTTATTACATAAGATGCATCAGCATCACTGCTTTTGATAACTTTGTTATAATCGTTAAACGTTAATTCATATTCTAACCTATCACCAAGCCCCGCTTGATAAAATGGCATATGACTTTCTAACATTTCAAAGTCCAGCGGAATACAAAATCTATTTCCATAAGCTGCTGCTATAGCTTCATCTTTGTTGTCTGAGGAAGCATCTCCCGCACCAACTGTATGTTTTAGCATGTTTGATTTACCAATACCTTGGTAAGCTATGTTTACTCGTTCAGTAGGGCTTTTCCATAAATCTACATAACAATGATATATATCACTGTCATCTATTGACATGACTTCGTTGCCACTTATTCTTATTGTCATTTTTTTCACAATTGTTCTACCCAGATTTTGAAATAGAGTAGCGTTGGCGTCTGTTCTGCTTTTAAGTTCTATTTCAAAGGCAAGCCGAGCAGTACGAGGAACTATCACATCATTAGTACTTAAATTGGGAAATCTCACAAGCAGTTGCTGGTTTTGGTCTATTGTTGATGGATTATTAGTTATTACTACACTTGTGCGGATGCCTTTAGCACCATGAGGTTCTCTTAGTTTTCTATGAGGGCTGAGTTTGTTTCCGTAAGCCGACATTGTTTTTATTTTTTAAATATATTTTTTAAAATTAAATAAAATAAACAATGGCCGAAGGAGGATTTGAAAATCCTACGTTCGATCCAGATGTTGAAGATGTGGATGAAGATGCCTGGAATGAATTATTTGAAGACGAATTTATACAACCTGGCCCAGAATTCCAGAGACAAATTGTAAATGAAAATAACCATATTGATCAGCTTGAAGGGAAAGATAAAACAGAAGAACAACTAACACAAAAAAGGTTGTTAGTAGATCAATTTTTTACTGAAGTTAATGCTGAGATCAGCGGAATTGATTATAAAAATGATTTCAGAGCGGCTGAGGACAAAAACGGTAGAACAATGTTATATGCAGTTCGGTTGGGGACGGATGATGTTCCACTTACCTATTATAAGGGAAATAATCTAGAAGAACCAATCAAGTTTTATGCGCTGGACACTCTAAAGAAAAAATATGGCATCGACTTCGTGAAAAATATAAATATACATGATTATTTAGTTCCACGTGAAAGACTTGCTCGGGGCAGGGCAGAATTAGCATCCTTGGCAAAAGCAAAAAATACCCTCACAAAAGAAGGAGAAAATATACCAATGCAAACTTGTTCAACAACTGAAGATGTACAAAATACAGTAGATGCTGTAAATATAATTGAGAGTGATTTGAGTAATACAATAGATAAAACTGCTGTTCAAACACAAACAGAAGGTCTAACAATGCGAGAGTTACAAGGTTTAGACAAGGTATTGCAAAGCTACCGTGGAGAGCTTATTAATAATATCTCAAAGCTCACTGAGCTTGATAAAGACATAACAAAAGAAAAACAAAAATTAGAACAGGTTAGCACCCCCGGGCAGGAGGATGAGTTTCAACAAGAGCGCATATGTGACAGAATAAAAAACTTAGAAGATGAAAAAAGTTTACGACTTGAAGCGGCGAGTGAAAACAAAGAAGCATTACGCAGTCAAATAAACAGGATAAAAGAAACTATAAATAAGGTGTTAAAAGAAGACACAACATTGGGTGAGAGAATCAAAACCTTGTTTAGGGAGCAAGGTATTACTATTGTTAGTATTTTGACTGCCTTTGGTATGATTATTGGGGTATAAGTTGATGCCATTATTCCTACAACAGGAGGAGGGACTGCACCTGTTCCAACTCCAAAGCCTGATCCATCAAGTGTAAAGGACTGGATAAAAAAAAAACTATTTAATCTTGGTAAACTTCTTGCCAACCTAGCTGGTAAAGCTGCTGCAGCACTTCCAGGAGTTATTGGTGCAATAGTATCATGGCTTTTATCTGCAACAGGTAAAGTTATTAATTGGCTTGGTAACAATCTATGGGCTTTGCTTGTGTTTGTTTCCGGGTTGTTGTATGTGGCAGCCAAAGAGTGGTTTATTAAATCTCGTAGATAAGTAATGCAGCAAGACCTATTACTATAGTACCAACAATTATAGTTGTTTTGTTATCTTCGTGTTCAATCGCTATTTTTTGTATTTCTGGTGGGTTATGTTCCACAGTTTTATGTATTGATTTATCAAAGTCAGAATGTTCCGGTAAAAATTTCTTTGTTGTGGTGCCTTGAAAAAGGTTGAATATTTTTTGGTGGCACTGGTTTTACATTTACATCATTATTCAATCCTAATGCTTGTGCATCGGTTGCTATTACAATTTCATTATTGTAGTCTTGTATTATTCCGATTCTTAATTCCATGTCACTCGGAGACATGTACAATCCACTTCCATAGACAAAATTAACTTTACTTCTTGCATATTTTAGGGTGTTTTCATATCTTGAAATTTGACTGGGCAAGTCGATGGGGCTATATATTGCGTCCTCTACATTTGCTAAAAATTGTTTCTGTGCATCAAATGCCGTTCCAGTTCCAAGTATATCTGTTCTTGTTTGTGATTGTGAGCCAAGGATTGCCCAGCAGTATGTTCTTATGCTGTCATTGATTCTTTCTACTCCTGCCCTTGTAAATCCAGATGAACAATCTAGTATAAAAGTAGACCAGCTGTTGTCAGCCTCAGATCCTTGTGCAATGTAATCAATGTGATATGTTTTATCACTCTCATAGACTGTAAAACTCATCGTTTTGTTGTCGTATACAGTATTTACCAAAGGATGATAACCAATATTTGTCCAGTAATTATAAATTGTTCCTAGCCCATCATTATAGCTTTGTTTCTGTCTCCAGTCCGAATTTAAGTCAACGTTAAACTCCTTGCATATTCTCTCGTATGCGTTTCGGTTATATGTGTTATTAAACGCATTCCAATTTGAGTTTTGCGGCATTGCTACACTCATCTCAAATAATATTCTTCTAACTTGGTAATAGACATGAAATCGAAATAACGAACCAACCAGGGCATCAGCTTTTAGATGGTTGCTGAAATCAATACCGCATCCAGTTGTCGCACACCAAATAGCAAAGTTCAACTGATTCTGCCAAAATGACATCCAATCTGTTTCCCAGCTTTGGACTATAGCATCTGATTTAACGTATGGGAGTTTGTATTTTTCAAAGACATTGGAAAATGATGCTTTAAAGCATTTACCGTCTGATGTAATGACTATGTTTTGATTTATTATATCTATCACTTTCTTGCTAAAAGTATTTGAATATTGAGCATCCGGGTTATATTTGAATTCTTTAGAAATCATTTTTATTTGTGTTTTATATATATATATATTAAAAAAAAAGTTTCATACAATTTCAAACATAGACAACTCTATTAACTTACAACAGTATATCGATAATAGAGATGGAACTAAGCGCGTCGGATTAAAAAGTTTTACATACACTATCGGTTGGCAAAATATTATTCATGAAACCATAAAGACACGAAACCCAGATAAAATAGAACATTTACCAGGTGGACTCTATAACTTTCAAGATTTGGTAGAACATTTTAAAAAGCTAAATGAAAATATTATCCTGGACAGTATTGTCCAAATTGGTGCTGCCATTATACATACGTCAATAGAGACACGAATGTCAAGCGGTCTTTCAAAAATGCTGGGATTCAAAGACAGAAAATGGTTGACAGGTACTAATATAGGAGATTACCCAATTGATTTAGCTCCTTATAAACAGCTATATGTTCATCTGGAACAAGTTAATACGAGTAGTAATTATTTCAATGGTGCACCAAGCACTATTATAGGTGTTGTACCTGTAGTAAATAAGCAGTTTGGAGATATAGTATATACAAGTTTTTATCCTGAATATCACTGTCTTATGAATGGTGCAATTACTGAATTGAAAATAGAAGTTAGAGATGAGTATGGCAACAATATATTTAATCACGGTTTGCCTATGAGTTGTGTATTAGAAATTATTTAAAAAATATATTTTTATAAAAAAAACAATGAGTATATTTGGACCAACAAGACCTAAAAAAACAGAAGACTTAGAGGCTTTGATAAATGATGTTCAAGATTTATATAGGCGAATTGTGCCTTTTGTTAACCAGTTTAATCATTTGAAAAATAGAGTTGATAATCTTAAATATGGGATTATAACAATATTTGCGGAGGCTAAGGGCCCACTTGTGTTGAATAGAATACTCTCATTTGGTAACGGTGGAGCAGAAACAAATGTGGGGCATGTAATGACACGCCGTGGACGGATTATGGGAATAGGTTTAGCAAGTGAACGATTAGTTGGTGACGTAACTGTAATATTTTCTGTCAATGGTGCTGAACAGCCAAATTATGGTATAACGCTTCACATCATCCCACGCAATCATGATAACTTTGATAAACCTTTAGAAATTGGTGCTGGTTCTGTTGTTAACTTTGTATGCAAGGTTGCTAACGCTACCGCTGTAAATACGGTGGCATCATTATTAATTGAATTAATTTAATTTTTTATTTATTAATAAAAAAAATGAAGCAACCAACAGCACCAAGTATATATCCTGAGTTGCCAGTGGAAGACGGACAAAATTATAGATTACAAAAGATTTCAGAGATTGAAAAAAAGTTAATTACAGAACGAGATATACGTCAGTCACTTTATAAAAAATATAAACGTGGTATTAATATTACAGATGGAATTGACACTACCTTGATATCTGCAGGTGTTATTATGGCTGGGATTGGATTTGTTGTTCCAGTTTTGTTACCTTTAGAAATAGCAGCAATAGTATGTGGAGCTACAGGTGTTTGTATTAATTTTATCAGACGCAAGCTTAATGCAAAAGCTCAAAAACATCATGAAATAAAAACTTTGGCAGAGGCTAAGTTAAACAGTATAAAGCAGTTAATATCAAAAGCGTTGAGTGATGCACAAATATCTGATCAAAAGGCTGAAATAAGTGAAGTTCAAAAAAAGGAACTAGTAGAACAGGGAAGAAAGGAAGCAATGGCAACCTTACAAAAAAGTCTAAAAAGTGTGTGATTTATTGTTTTAGTAGTGTGTTTGAGTACGATCCACCACCTTTGTATTCAACCTAAGTTTTAATGTTTAACCTCTATTTTGTAATAAAATTTAAACATCCAAATTTAAAACATTTTCACAGTTAAATCTTAAAATCTTGGATTATTTAGCGCCTGGGTCATGCTAAATAACCAGTTTAATTGACTTAATTTTCAGTAAACTGAAAAATTTTGTGTGGCGGTTTTAGATTATTTGGGGTAATTTAGTTGTGGTCCAGAACCCCCATAATACATATATTTTCAAGTAAAGGAAAAATAGAAACAAGGTATGCGATACCACAAACATAAAATAGTGGATAATAGGGTAACCGCCACCTTGGAACAGTTTGACAAAATAAATGAAATAAAAAAACTAATGATTAACCAATGAAACAAGTTTCAAAAAAGTCTGCCCCACTGGGATTTGAACCCATGAAAGATATTTTATCCATTGGTTGATGAGAAGTCGTTTAAAAACTGTTCTATTTTAAGTAACTGTGGCCATATTTATTAACGGATCGGGACGATTTATATTATTCTGAGAGAGGACCACGCAAGGACGCTTCTTGTGAAGTTTTGTCAAATTCTACCCAGCAGTTCATTCGTGTAAAGATAGTTTCTAACGTCATTCACATTTGTTGACAGATTTGTAAAAAACTGAGAGAAGACCATGCAAGGATGCTTCCTATAAAGTTTCGTCAAATTCTACAAAGCAGTTCAAAATAAATCATTTAAAGGTTTTTTCTAGTTTTAGTCACAGTATTACATTGAATTGAATGTTGTTTAACGGCTCATCAACACAGTATAGGTTATTTAGAGCCGCCTAACTCTTATTATCAAATAGATTCCTATTGTTCTTTTTCGTACTGGTGGATAGACCGATACACGGTTTACGTCCCCATCATACGGACGAGGCTGAGGGAAAGTGTCCTGCCCAAGAACACACCGAAGAAACTCAGTGGCACCACGGAGGATTGAACCAGGGTCCTCCGGTTACAAATCCGTCGCGCTGCCGACTACGCCAGTCCTCCACAGTATTACATAGAGTTATATAATAATGTTTATAAAACTATTACTCACTTTTGTATCTTAACAAATTTTCTTATTTTAAATATATTTTAAAATAGTTGTGTTATAAGTATTTTGTTTTGACCAATAGTTTGTAAACTATTTATCTTTTGTTTAAAATGTTACATCTTTTGAAAGTTATCCTCCCTTTAAATGAAACCTTCGTTAAAACAGTTAGCGATAGTGTAATATGGGTTAAGTTGAATGGAGCATTGTTCAGTTTAGAAGGATATTTGTTTGTATGTCTTTGTTATAACATCCCAGCTGGAAGTAGTCGTGAAATATTTGAAGATCATGGAGTGTTTGATATGGCGGTTGTGAAAATTTAGCAAGGACTCTTGTTTTGTTTGGAATATATGCTAAACGGTTAATTGTGAAACATAATTTGGATATTTCTTGTGGCAAATACATTTTCTAAATAATGGATTCTAGGAATAATGTAAATAGGACTGTTTATATAAAACATATAGGCCAGGTCTAGACGCAATAACTTGATATTTTACGGATTGGCCGATATAGATAACGAGAATACTTATTCATTGATATATAGTTTTCGAAGATCACCTAGATATTGATTTGTCCGATATGTGCGTCCAGCGAGTCCATAGACTCGGATCTGAACGGTATACACGAAGAGTAACACAAACTCCAAGACGGCCTATTATATTGGCTTTCCGTGATTACATGGATTACAGGGACACCGAAATTATTGCGGAACATGCTCGAAATCTGCGCGGCACACGATATGGAATCGACCGTGATTATCCCAAAGAGGTATCAGCGGCCAGGAAACGACTTTAGATACAAAGCTGCCAAGTCCAATTCGGGTCCAAGGGTCAAAATTGCGTTTCCGGCGAAGCTTATTATAAACGGTCAAGTGGTAGCCGACGAATTTCCTGAATGGCAAAGCATTTTAAATCTCGATAGATGGGCTGTGTTCCAGCAACAAACGGTTAATCGCACCGACACAAATTGTAGCGTGTATTCGGCAGCCACAGACATAGACAGTAGCACCACGCGTTCAGGTTGCATCACCAGTGTCGAGAGTATGGTCGCGACTCAATCGACAAACCCGCAGCAAACAGCATCCATAGAAATCGCACCGCGTCGCGAGTCGCTTCCCAGCAATAACAGGGAGTACATGGACACACTTACACCTAGGTGGGTCCGGGGGCGGGAAAATTTTGAAACCTAGGTGCTCTGAAATGGCATTTCCAGCAATCTGAGACATAAATTAGCATTTTTTAAATTTTTTGGATGGAAAAAAACATTTTTTGAGAAAAATACGGAGTACGCGTATGAAAAACTGCGATGTCGGCGTACGGCGTACCACAACCCGGCGTACGGAATACTGGCTAATATGGGTCGGAATAAAGCGTACGAAAAGGGGGTCGGTACCCTCATGAACAATAGGACGGACGGGAGAAGTCGAATTTAAACGTTGTACTTTTAAATGCTCAAGGTTTGATATCTAAAAATGTAAATAAACTTGAATCCGAGGAATTGATAGATATTTTTGCACATAAATATTTTATATTATTCACGGAGACATGGTCTAATACATCGACTAATATGAATGTTGACGGCTTTACAGTATTCCCGTTGCATGTCGAAAATTATGAAGTTGACCCACCTGTAGGCGTACTTCCGGAAGACTACCACCCAGACACAGTAATGAAACGAGTTTCATAAGATAAATTCTCGAATCAAAATGGGTCATTACTCTTGGAGTTCTGTAATGAGTCTGGTCTACGTATACTTAATGGACGTGTGGGTCTGGATGGGAGTGTTGGGAATTACACATACGTGGGTAGTCTAGGTAGCAGTGTTGTAGATTATGTTTTAGCAAGCCAATCCCTATTTAATATGTTTAATACGTTTGAAGTTAACGATCCAAATATTTTGACGGATCATTGTGCTATTTTATTTTCGATGATGTATTACGTTAATGATATCGATGTAGATAGTACAGATACGGGTGATACAGATCGTATAGCTTTTAAATATAAATGGAACAATGATAAATGCGAAGATTACAAACAAACATTAAATGACGATACCGTTAGGATACAACTTGATGAATGAATGATGAACTTTGATTGTATGAATGATAATGAACCTATTGATAAAAACATACGGACTTTCGTAGAGTAATGAACAATGTTTGCTCACCGCTTTTTAAATATAAATGTGATTTTGAAACTAAACATGAACATAATATTAAAGTGAACAAACCCTGGTTTGACGAGGAATGTGAAATGAAACGGAACATATTTATTAACGCTCTTAACGAATACCGTATGAATGTTTCATGCTGTATATCCAGAAGTGAGTATAAGCACACTATTAGGCAAAAACGATTTGCCTTTCGCAAAGAAAACATTTTTAAATTATTAGAGGCACGCAAATCAAATGCAGAAGAGTATTGGAAGCTTTGAATATATCGAGTCCTAAAACCGTATCAGCGAATAATGTTGCAAGGTACTTTAAGGCGATAAATAATCTCGATGACAACTTCTATCAAGCAGATGACGATGTGATTTATTTTAATGAACGATATCTCAATGGCGAGATTCAAGTCATCTTCGATGAACTTAATACAGAAATAACAAGACCAGAAATAATAAAATCGTTAACTCAGTTGCGAAATAACTCATCTTTCGGCCCAGATAATTTATTAAATGAGTTCTGTAAGCACGGCCCCGACGCACTATTACAGTATTTTCACAAATTTTTCAACACATGTCTAACTCGTGGGTGTTTTCCAGAATCATGGAGCGAAGGGTATATCGTACCTATTTTTAAAAGCGGGGACCCCAGTGAACCTAGCAACTACAGGGGTATAACTCTACTCAGTACGCTAGGAAAACTATTTTCTAGAATTCTTAATAATCGACTGAATTGTTGGGCAGAATTGTACCACGTATATATAGAGGCACAAGCAGGGTTTAGGAAAGGTATGAGCACGGTAGAAATATATTTATACTTCATGGTGTCATTTCGCATAGTCTCAGGCAAGGAGAAAAACTATTTTGTGCCTTTGACTTTGTAGTTAGAGATGTCTTATGGTACAAATTAATCAAGTATGGGGTAAGGCGAAATATACTTAATGCTATTAAATCTATGTACATGTGTGTCAAATCAAAAGTAAAGTATTTTAATACGGTTAGTGAAGAGTTCTCGTCTTTTTTGGGCGTTAGACAAGGGGAGTGTTTATCACCATTTTTATTCAGCATGTACTTAAATAGTTCATAACTAAAGGTTTAGAAGGTATTAATGTAGGAATGCTCAAATTGTGTCTGTTGCTTTAAGCAGACGACATAATATTGTTTGCTAAGTCCAAAGAGGAATTACAGAAATCGTTAAATGTTTTAGCCGAGTATTGTGACAGGTGTAGGTTAACACTTAATACCAAAAAGACAAAAGTAATGATATTAAGAAAAGACGGACAGTTACCACGTACTACTAAGCTCTATGTTAAAGACATCGAGCTAGAATTAGTTAATAAATTCAAATATCTAGGAGTTGTTTTCACAACAGGGGGAGCTTTTAACGAAACTGATCAAATGCTGGCAGGACAATCCCTTAAGGTTTCTCTAAACTCCCTAAATGAAAAAGAAAGTAAATTTAGTTTTATATTGATTTTGTTGGAGTTTGTGCATGTTTATCATATCGTTTTAAGCGTCTTCGAACCAAGATTTTGAAAATAATAATGTTTTTGCACAATTTTTATTATTATTATTAATAATTTGTTAAAATGTAACCGTAAATTGGGCATCATACGACGGAATCTCAAGTTTTTTTTATTTCACGGCTTTGGACAAAATAATTATGAAGAAGTCAACTTCAATGTCTAACTCAGGCAGTGCCATTTGAATTTTGTCAAAATTTAATGTCACAATACCCATAATTTATAAAACTAATTCACCTATATTTTCAAATATATTTACAATTTTGGCCTATTTTTATGCCTATTTTTATATCTTCACGTGCATGCATGCACGGGATATTATGGAGGTTTGACAGCTGGATATGAGTACGGTTTTATGAATGTTTCATGCTGATCGGGAGGCGATCGCATAAGCAACCAACTTAAGCTAGGTGAGACAATCATATATCTACCCTGCTTTGTCAAATGCTGTATAGAAATCGTCCATATCCAGAAGAAAATTGCAATATTATCATATTTTTCGCGATTTCGGAAGTGCCTATTAACATACGAATAATATACACCGGAAATTATAACCCAAAAAGTAGGTCCCACGTTGCAGGTGCAAGTCGTAAATGTGAAAATATTAAAGGATGTAGTAACTGTGTAATATTTATAGAAAATTAGGATGCGTATGATCTTAAATAAACACGGAAATAGAAAACTTATTAAAATTGAGAAAAACTCCCCATCTTACTCGATAAGTTTGAGAAAACTATTTCTGGCATAAGAATACAATTTCGTCAAAACAGAGTGAAGCCAGAAAATTATTGTAAACAAACGTCGACGAACCTATAAATAAAGCGACATCTCATGTCCGATCAAAGAACAGTATTGACGGTATGGTTAAATATAACACGGATGATATATTGCATGTTCATCTTTTACTAGAAACTTCAATTAAACGCGTGTATTTGGTTAATATGCATCACCACTGCCTAGGGCAAAAATGGCGACATGCAGTTCAACACGAGGTCACTTTCGAGGTCAAAATACGTAACGTTATATTAGTTGGCATGGGATTTTCGACTTGGCACAGCCTTCAGTATATCAAAACAGAATTATTTTCATTATGAATTTTCATTTATTTCTCATTTTGAAGTATCTTGAGATTCCGTCGTATGATGCCCAAATTACGGTTACATTTTAACAAAATAAAAAAAAATTGTGCAAAAACATTATTATTTTCAAAATCTTGGTTCGAAGACGCTTAAAATGATATGCAAAACATGCACAAACTCCAACAAAATCACATATAAAACTAATTTTACTTTCTTTTTCATTTAGGGGGTTTAGAGGAACCTTAAAGCTATATTGCAAATGAATAGATATCTTAATACATTTGTAGATATATCACCAAAACATTCACTGGAGTTATTCGACAAGCTTATAACACCTATTTTGAATTACTCATCTGAAGTATGGTGTTTTAATAAAGGATAAAACGTTGAAAGAACACACTTAAGGTTTTGTGAACGAGTTTTAGGAGTGAAAATATCAACGCAAAATAATTTCATATACGGGGAAATAGGACGCATACATTTTATAAATAAACGATATTATATAATAATTAAATATTGGTTGAAACTGTGTTTGTGTGATCAACAAAATACACAAAAATAGTTTATAGTATGCTTAAAAACGCTAATGAATTGCACATTAACAGAGTAAACTGGACATCACAAGTCAAACACTTGTTATCTAGACTAGGTTTCTACGATGTGTGGCTAGCATAAGGTGTCGGAGATGTTAATATTCTTCTTTCGATGTTCAAACAAAGAATTCAAGATGTATTTATTCAAGAATGGAACGCAGAATTAAATATATCCACACGAGCACTTTTTTATAGGACCATTTCTACTTTTGAATTCAAACCGTATCTAGATAAAATAAATATACAAGCTCGATATGTATAAATACCTGTTTTATGTATAACTACCTGCTTCATAGAAAGATCTCTCCCAAAGGGATATGTTACTTATTTACTTAAACTTGCTAAATCATACTGCATACGCATGTTATTGTTTACTCATGTCGTGACTTATACATAATATACGAATGTAAGGCTGAATGGATAAGAGAACTAAGTAAATAAATGAGTTATTGCATGTAATGGAAAGAGAGATTTACCTATATTCATGTAGTTTGTTACATATAATAACTTGCTATATAAATATATTATGCTCTTGCTCATCTCACCAGTGAAATTTATGTATAGATATGTATATTATTTAAACATGTCCATGGGCCATATTTGGCTTAAATAAAGAATTGAATTGAATGTTGTTTAACGGCTCATCAACACAGTACAGGTTATTTAGAGCCGCCCCAGAGAGAGGGGAAGGATACATAGGAATCCGGGAACCTGCCCTATTCTTATTATCGAATAGATTCCTATGGTTCTTTAACGTGCTCGGTTGATAGACCGATACACGGGACCGCCCGGTTTACGTCCCCATCCGACGGACGAGGCTAAGGAAAAGTGTATTGCCCAAGAACACACCGACGAAACTCAGTGGCAGGATTGATTGAACCCGGGGCCTCCGGTTACAAATCCGCCGCGCTACCGACTGCGCCACGCCAGCCCTCGCTTAAATAAAGAAATAGTAAAAGCTATTATAACAAATGATATGATTTCCTTTGAAAATGTAACAGTGCATAAATGTCACTTTATTATTTGTGGTGACATAAACGCAAGAACTGAATTTCGAAATGATTTTGTTGAATTTGACTCTTTACACATTGATGACTTACTCCCAGATGAATATATAGTTGACACGTTTTCTGAACGATACTCAAACGATAGCGTTTGTAATAAAATGGGAAAACTATTGTTAGCTTTTTGTGAAAGCACTGGATTGAGAATAGTTAACGGTAGAATATGTGAAGATAAATACGCTGGTAGAAATACCTGCGTCAAAAATAAAGATAGTAGTGTGATTGACTATGTATTGTGTAGAGCAAAACGCATTGACATGTTTCATGGCTTTTATAGTAAAGGGACCAAATATTTTATCTGACCATTGTGCTGTTAGTTTTTCATTACATGCAAATACAATTTTAAGCGAGCATATAGAGACTATACAAGATAAAACATTAGATTTAAAATGTGAATGGGACAATAATAAATATATGTGTTAAAATAATTTGTTTTGTTCAGCTTTATACAGTAAATAGCTATAGTAGAAATGAAAACGTTCTGAAAATGTTTCATTATAATAAATGCTTAAATATTGGTTTACTTAGTTTTACTGTCATATGCAAGGTGTTAAGTACATGATAAGTGGTTTATTGTATAAAAATATATAGAGGATATTTGTTGTTTTGGAGTGAATAACATATTTTATTTCACCGAGAAGTGAGAAACATTATATTTTCACGAATGCGAAGCGTGAGTGAAAATATAAAAGTTTTCTAACTTCGAGATGGAATAAAATATGTTATTCACGACAAAACAACAAATTTTCTTCTTATTTTATGATTTTACAAACAATTATTTAAGCAATTTCAGTAACTAAACTGTTTTACACACCTGGCTACGCGCCCTGTTTACGGTGACGTTACGAACCGTTATATGACCACTTTTTTGAAACCGTTAACGTCATAGAAAGAAAGTTATTAAATAGACAGTGGATTTAACAGTATAACAGTAGGAATATCTTATGTTACTGTGCATTTGTGTTGGTTGTACATTAAAAAAGTAGTCCTGGCAGCTACTGTGGAAATAAAACTCTATATTCCACAGTGTGGAATAACAATTTTATTTCACTGATAGAATACAGTATTTCATTGCTTGTTATAAAATAAATATCTATATTACATTATTTGGAAAGATATTTACTGATTTCCGCTGATTTAATATTTATGACAAGTCGAAATAAAGTAAGTTCTTAGACACCACTGGATTAATATTAACGTGGCGAATACAAGCTAGGTTTAACTTTTAGTCCAAACATAATGCCGAATCTAACGAGGGATTCTACTGGTAGAGGGACTATAAACCTTCGAACATCACCACGTTTAACAAATCTAATAAAAATGAAACAAATAGAGTAAGCAGGACAAATGCGAGAAATTAATTAAAATACAATTCGGAGACATAAATATGACATGAGCATGATAAAAAATAACGGAAAAACTAGAAAAATCTCGTTTTAAAAATGCAAAAGAGTATAGGCAGGTGTTAAAGGGTATACATGCACCTAAAAGATCAAACACAATTCATGGTAATACATTTGTACGCTATGTTCAAGCCATTAATGATCCTAATGACGTATTTTTTCAACCTGATGATGATGTTTTATTCTTTAATGATAGATATACAAATGGTGAGCTTCAAGTCATGTTTGAAAAATTCAAAATATTGAAATATCTCTGCTTGAGATTACGCTTGAAAAAAAATGCGGGACCGGACAAGGTTATAAATGATTTATTTTGTAATGGAATCGACTTTTAATTTAGGATATTTCCCCGCCAAATGGACTGATGGATACATTGTTCCACTACATCAAAAGGCTAGCATTAATGATGTAGAAAACCAGACTTTTGGCAAGTTGTTCACAAGCATTTTGAATAATAGGCTAACCAGATGGGCTGAAAACTATAATGTATAGGTGGATTTAGAAGTAAAAATGGACAATATTTTTATTCTGCATGGTATAATAAAGCATGTAATAAATGAGGGTAAGCGTCTATATACTGCATTCTTTGATTTAACTAAAGCTTTTGACTATGTAGTTAGAGATAGTATTTGGTGTAAATTAATAAAAATAGGCATACGGGGGAAGATGTTGGATGTTAACAAATCAATGTACGAATCTATTAAATCAATTGTAAAACACGGGAATGAGTTGAGTGAAGAATTTATATGTTACTTAGGAGTTCGTCAAGGAGAATATCTATAACCGTTTTTTGTTTGCAATGTATTTGAAAGAAATGGAAAATTATTTCATAACTAACGATGTACCAGGTATTACCCTTGGAGATTTTAAATTATTGTTGCTGTTATACGTTGACGATATTGTACTTTTTCCCAAACCGTTGAAGGTTTACAGAAAGGTTTAGATGTATTGTATGATTATTGTAGTCAATGGAGATCAAAAGTTAACACAAATAAAACAAAAATAATGGCATTTAGAAAAGGCGTCTACCAAGAAACTTAACATCAAGATATGATGGCAATACTGTTGAAATAATAGACAGTTCTGTATATTTATGAATTGTTTTTACGTCTGGAGGTTCTTTTACAACAGCACTTGATACATTGCCTGGGCAAGAAGGAAAAGAAATTTTTAAATTAGAGCACTATGTATACAAATTCACAGAACTTTCACCGAAACACATGTTAAATACGTATAAACCAGTGTTACAATATGGTTGCGAGTTTTTTTTTTTTAATTCAAATGTTACAAAACGCGTGCATATTAAATTTCGTAAAAAAATAATGGGGTGAAAAAATCAACTCAAAATAACTTTGTTTATGGTGAGTTTGGTAGAACACCCTTACGACAGTATAGATTGATAGCTATCATTAAATATTGGTTTAAAATATTGACATGTGAAAATGCTAAATAAACAATATGATGTTAAATGACACAAAATAACCCAAATAAACAAAACTGGGCATCTGCGGTACCGATATTACTTGAGCAATTGGGTTTTAATGACGTTTTGATTTTGTTTCAAAGTGTAGGACATGCAAATGCCTTCAAAACAGTGTTTAAACAAAGATTAACCGATACTTTTATACAATATTGGAATACACGTATACATAAATCGACTAGGTCTAAAACATATTCGCTGTTCCATGAGTTTACGTATAAACGTTACTTACATATTGTTCAAATAAGAAAATTCCGTGTGGTCTTGTCACAACAGAGACTGTCCGAACATAGGTTACATATAGAGTCAGGGCGTTGGCATAAGCCACATAAAACACCAGTTAATGAAAGGACATGTTCCGTTTGTAACACATTGGAAGACGAATTTCATATTTTTTAGAATGTACACTATATACTGATTTAAGGACAAAATACATAAATCGCTGTTTATGGTGAGTTAGGTAGAAACCCTTACGACAGATTGACATGTGAAAATGGTAAATAAACCTTGAAAATATGATAGTAAATGACATACAGCATAGCCCAAATAAACTAAACAGGGCATCTGCGGTACAGATATTACTTGAGCAATTGGGTTTTAATGACGTTTGGATTTTTCAAAGTGTAGGACATGCAAACGCCTTCATAACAGTGATTAAACAACGATTAACCGATAGTTTTATACACAATTGAAAAGCACGTATACATGAATCGACTAGGGCTAAAACATATTCGCTGTTCCATGAGTTTACGTATAAACCTTACTTAGATATTGTTAAAATAAGAAAAAAATTCCGTGTGGTCTTGTCACAACTGAGACTGTTATCACATTTTACATATATAGTCAGGGCGTGGGCCTATGCCACATAAAAAACCAGTTAATGAGAGGTCATGCTCCGTTTGTAACGCACTGGATACGAATTTAATTTTATATTAGAATGTACAGTACACTATATATACTGATTTAGGGAAAAAATACATAAATCGCTATTTCTGGTTTATGCCAAATATTCCGAAGTTTATTCAGTTAATAACATGTGAAAATGGAACAACAATAAGAAAACTATTTACATACCAGACTAAGAAATTATATTATCTATGTTATACGCCGTTTGCGAATAACTGGCCAATTACGAATTCCGAAACGGAGGGGGCATTTACGAATATGCTTATTTATTGTATTTTACCAAATAACAAGAGGTCAATGACATCTACTGATTGATTTTGATTTCAGGAAATAGTGACTACAAACTTGTTTTTTGAAAAATTATTTTTTGCCGTGGCGGCCATCTTGAATTTCTAGCCGATCTGAAATTTTGCTAGGATCAATTAGACATCAAGAGCAACATTCCTGTGAAGTTTCATGAAAATCCGTCAAGTAGTTTCAGAGGAGTAGTCGCTACAAGTTTTCATGTAAACAAAGATGGCCGCTGACAGCCATGTTTAACATCGAATTAAAACGATTCTTGACAAGGATCAACATCATGCCATGCTGATCATTTTAGAAAAAGTCCCATATCAATATCACTTATAGTTTTCAAGAAGTAGTCGGTACAAACTTGTATTTTGAAAATTTATTTTTAGCCATGGCGGCCATCTTGAATTTCCGGCTGACCTGAAATTTTGCTAGGATCAATTAGACATCAAGAGCAATATCATGTGAAGTTTCTTGAAAATCAGTCAAGTAGTTTCAGAGGAGTAGTCGCTACAAGTTTTCATAATATAACTCTATGTAAACAAAGATGGCTACTGGCAGCCATGTTTAACGTCGAATCAAAATAATGTTCGACTCGGATAACCATCATGTCATGCTGATCATTTTAGAAAAAGTCCCATATCAATATCTCTTATAGTTTTCAAGAAGTAGTCGCTACAAACTTATTTTTTAAAAATTTATTTATAGCCGTAGCGGCCATCTTGAATTTCCGGCCGACCTGACGTTTTGCTAGGATCAATAAGTCATCAAGAGCAACATTCCTGTGAAGTTTCATGAAAATCCGTCAAGTAGTTTCAGAGGAGTAGTCGCTACAAGTTTTCATTATATAACTTATATGTAAACAAAGATGGCCGCTGGCAGCCATGTTTAACGTCGAATCAAAACGATTTTCGACAAGGACCAACATCATGTCATACTGATCATTTTAGAAAAAGTCCCATATCAATATCTCTTATAGTTTTCAAGAAGTAGTCGCTACAAACTTATTTATTTTAAATCTATTTTGTGCTGTGGCGGCCATCTTGAATTTCCGGCGGGCCTGAACTTTTTCTAGGATCAACTAGACATCAAGAGCAACATTTCTGTAAGGTTTTTGAACATCCGTCAAGTAGTTTCAGAGAAGTAGTCGCTACAAGTTTTTACTATGTAACTCTATGCAATCAAAGATGGCCACTGGCAGCCATGTTTAACGTCGAATCAAAATAATGTTCGACTCGGATCAACATCATGTCATTCTGATCATTTTAGAAAAAGTCCCATATCAATATCACTTATAGTTTTCAAGAAGTAGTTGCTACAAACTTATTTTTTAAAAATCTATTTTTAGCTGTGATGGCCATCTTGAATTTCTGGCCGATCTGAAATTTTCCTAGGATCAATTAGACATCAAGAGCAACATTCCTGTAAAGTTTCATGAAAATCCGCCAAGTAGTTTCATAGGAGTAGTCGCTACAAGTTTTTACTATATAACTCTATGTAAACAAAGATGGCCGCTGGCAGCCATGTTTAACGTTGAATCAAAACGATTTTTGACAAGGACCAACATCATGTCATGCTGATCATTTTAGAAAAAGTCCCATATCAATATCACTTATAGTTTTCAAGAAGTAGTCGCTACAAACTTGTATTTTAAAACTCTATTTTTAGCTTTGGCGGCCATCTTGGATTTCACATCAACATGAATTTTTGCTAGGATCAACTAGACTTTATGGGCAACATTTCTGTAAAGTTTCATGAATATCCATCCAGTAGTTTCAGAGGAGTAGTCGCTACAAACAAAAGTTTACGGACAGACAGACGGACGGACGGACAGACGGACGACGGACGCTGCACCACGGCATAAGCTCTGCTGATCTCTGATCAGTCGAGCTAAAAACACATACACATGCTTGTTTTCCTAATTTTAGTACAAACATGTTTGTTTTATAAATAAAAAGCTTCTGGAATAAACAGAGTATGTTCAAAATCACAAATCGTGATGTTCGGATTTGATGTAGGATCTGAAAAGTCCATGTAGAACGATCTTTTTAAACGTGTTTAATAGTATTCAGGCCGTTGCAATCTTTCCTTCATTATTAATTCAATAATAAGATGTATAGAATGGTATTACCAGAAACTGTAAATAACCTTAGGTTAGGGTTCTTGGAGAAATGGAGCGTCAACGGTACAACAACAACAAGGGACTTTCGCAGTGAAGCAGTCTTCACAAAATAGAGAGTTTAGCAGACTCAGATGGGTGTTGCAAATCATCATAGGACGACCAATGGTAGGAAGATGAATAACTGTCCAGTGAATATGTGTGGTACAACGACTTGTTTTATGTTGATTTATATGTTTAGAATACTTCCAGGTTATGAAGGTGTGATTAAATTATGCTAGGCAGTTGGCTTTGCCGAGTTGGTGGGTGGGGCACTTGAAGTAAATATCTTATAAATTTGCTTTTTTATTATCTGATGTTCAATATTGCTGCATATGATGCTCGCCAAAAAAGAAAAAAAACCACAATATTGTCTTTTATCACACCGTCACTATATTTGTATCATGCTATCGTTCGGAACGTTTGGTACTGGATTTTTTATTCATCCTTGCCATTAGTCTGTTCTGACTGTACTGTACCCTGATAATGGCATCAGATTGAAATTTGTCTCTGAATTTTTATTTATTCGGCAGAATCACTGCCAGTGTGTGAAACTTTCTCAAAGATATCCCAGATAATCCCCCATGTTACTTGTGGTGAACAAATCTGTCTCATTTATTGTCTTTGGGTGTTTTTTTTTACATACAGACTTTTATAGATGCACCCTAGACGGCGTATATAAAACGACGGTGTCTCGCCGTTCGTAGACGTGCATTCTCCCCCGCGGATAAGCATGAGGTCTATTTGCAATCTCATGTTTTTGGTGCTAATTAAGGTCAGGATTTTTAGGTATTTCATGATTCTTTCAAATGATGAAATAATTTCAAAATATTTTATACTGATTTAAAAGAAATAAAATAAAAAGTGTTTACCGCCAGCTTGTGCCATGTTATTTGAAAATCCATCTAGGCATGCAAAAGTTATTGACCGGACACGACTTGACCTCTAAGTGTAAGCTTGACCTTGGGGCCACAGACCTGGATTTTATGTGCGACACATCGTTTTGTTGTGGTGAGCATTTGTGCCAAGTTATTTGAAAATCCGTCCATGAATGCCAGAGTTATTGACCGGACACAGTTTGACTTTTGACCTCCAAGTGATCACCTGTGCCAAGTTATTTAAAAATCCCTGCATGTGTTGTGACGTTACGGTCCGGACACGAAATTGCTTTTGTTTTTATGGTGTTTTGCGTCATTTTCAACGCAAGTAATGTTATATGACGGTCAATTTTTTTGTGGTGGAGGCAGACCACCACTTTTCCTGGGTTGAACCAGTACTGTAAACCTCCCGCCATCCTAACACGAAATTGCGTACCTGTTTTTGACTTATGAACTTCAAGTGTGACCTTGACCTTTGAGGTACGGACCTGGGTTTGTGCGTGACACATCGTCTTGTTATGATGATCAGTTGAACCAATTATTTAAAAATGCCTGCAGGGGTTGTGACGTTACGGTCCGGACACGAAATTAGGTACCCGTTTTGACATATGAACTTCAAGTGTGACCTTGACCTTTGAGGTACGGACCTGGGTTTTGCGCGCGACACATCGTCCTGTTATGGTGATCACTTGTGCCAAGTTATTTAAAAATCCCTCAGGGGTTGTGACGTTACGGTCCGGACACGAAATTGCGTTCCTGTTTTTGACCTATGAACTTCAAGTGTGACCTTGACCTTTGAGGTACGGACCTGGTATTTGCGCGCGACACATCGTCTTGTTATGGTGATCACATGTGTCAATTTAATTAAAAATCCATGTAGGGATTTTGAAGGTACAGTCCGGACACGAACTGCGGAATGACGGCCGTACAGACTTGATTAACTTGGAAATATGGAACCAGATTATGACAGCGAGCTATTTCGAGAGAAAAACATTAAACATGTCAGAGGGAACATAACTAGATCGGCATGATATTCTTTTCTTTGGTGAGTTTTATGTATGCACGTGTGGTATATAAGACTTAAATTAGTTGTTTATTCAGGCATTGCATGATGTCTTCAGAAACCTGCGGATGGAGTTGTGCCACATACTCTATCTACTTTATAAAGGGGGCTCTAGCTCTGCAGTGCTCCAGATAGACCGCGCATCCATGTAAATTATGTGTTGATATTTCAGAGTCTTCATTTTATTTTAATTCACTGCATACCATATACGGACGTAATTTTCCAGGTACGTTATTTCTTTTGAAAACGATGCGTATCTTGGTAGCTTATTTTTTTCCATTCAGAGTTTTTGTGGTGCATAGCATACTTTTCACGAGACAGCTTTACTGATTGTATGAAACCGCGTCACCAGCTATTTACAGTTTTCTCTCGTTGGTTCTGTTTTCGCGAAACAGCGTTATTGATTGTATGAAACCGCGTCACCAGTTATTTACAGTTTTCTCTCTTTGGTTCTGTTTCTCGTTTTTTAGCTCTACTGGTCGAAGGCCAGCAGAGCTTATGGGGTGCCAAGTTGTCCGTCTTCCGTCCGTCCGTCGTTAAATTTTGTCTCGTTGAGACGATAGGGCCTTCATTTTTCATCCGATCTTTACCAAACTTTAACAGGTTGCTAATATCAATGAAAGCTTGGACAAGTTCTAAAACCAGCCAGATCGAACCAGTCACAACGGAGTTATGGCCCTTGATTTAGTTAAGAATGCTATATTGCTATATTTTGCCTCGTTAAGACGATAGGGCCTTCGTTTTTCATCCTATCTTTTCCAAACGTTATCACATTGTTAATATCAATGAAAGCTCGGACAGGGTCGAAAACCAGCCATATCTGACTAATAACTGCGAAGTTATGACCCTTGATTTAGTTAAAAATGCTATATTTTGCCTCAAGACGATAGGGGCTTCATTGTTCATCCGATTTTTACCACACTTTATCAGATTATTAATGTCGTTGAAAGCTCGAACAAGTTCGAAAACCAGCCATATCGGACCAGTAACAGCAGAGTTATGGCCCTTGATTTAGTTCAAAATGCTATATTGAGCCTCGTTAAGACGATAGGGCTTTCATTTGTAGCTCTACTGGCCGAAGGCCAGCAGAGCTTATGGGATGCCGAGTTGTCCGTCCGTCCGTCGGTCGTTAACTTTTGTCTCGTTATGATGATACGGCCTTCATTTTGCATCTGATCTTTACCAAACTTTACCAGATTATTCGTGTCAATGAAAACCCGGACAAGTTCGAAAACCAGCCAAATCGGACCAGTAACAGCGGAGACAATAGGGCGTTCATTTTTTATAATTATCCGATCTTTACCAATCTTTACCAGATTGTTAATGTCAATGATAGCTCGGACAAGTTCGAAAACCAACCAGATCGGACTAGTAACAGCGGAGTTATGGTCCTTGATTTCGTTAAAAATGCTATATTTTGCCTCGTTAAGACGATAGGGCCTCCATTTTTCACCCGATCTTTACCATAACTTTACCAGATTGTTAGTGTTAATAAAAACTCGGATAAGTTTGAAAACCAACCAGATCGGCCCAGTAACAGCGGAGTTATGGCCCTTGAGTTAGTTAAAAATGCTATATTTTGCCTGGTAAAGACGATAGGGCCTTCATTTTTCATCGGAAATTCAAGAGGGCCGCCACGTCTAAAAATAGATTTTTAAAAACAAGTTTGTAGCGACTACTTCTTGAAAACTATAAATAATATTGATATGGGACTTTTTCTAAAATGACGAGCATAACATGATGTTGATCCTTGTCGAAGATTATTTTGATTTGACAGACCTTAAACATGGCCGCTAGTGGCCATCTTTGTTTACCTAGAGTTATATATAGTAAAAGCGACAACTACTCTGAAACTACTTGACAGATATTTATGAAACTTCACAGAAATGCTGATCTAGCTATCAAAACCTATTAGTAGAGCTTGAAAATCATTGACCTCTTGTTTAATAATAAAAATACAAAAAACGCCACATTTTGTTTAGGCCAAAAAGGAAAATAGGTGTGTTTTCTATTACATGCTCTAAAAGAAAATAGGGTAGGTTGGTAGGCATTTTTGTAAAAAAAAATGTTTAGCAAGATATTGTGAGATTTTCTCAGATTCTGTTTATCAAATAAAACCCATAACAGTTGATACAACATGAAAGTTTATCTGTGATGTCAGTTTATCTTAATATAAGATCGCGCCAGCTAAATTACGCATTCTTGTTTCAAATAATAGAACACTTTAAACATAGTTACTCCACCAGTGCAGTCTACATGAAAACCTTTTCAAGACCACAGGACATTCACGGACCGCGGATAATTATTTGTCTGAACGAAAAGCTTAAAAGCCATATTTTTGTTAAAAGCACAATAAAATGCTTGAACAATTAAACACAGACAATGCTATATTTAAAAAAGATAATATTTTCTTGTGCTACGACCAACTGAATGAAAATGCAGGGATAAACATTTTTTAATTTTTTTTTTTTTTTTTTTTTTTTACATTTTTAAGATCGCGCCGCAAATCGCGGTCAAAAAACGTACCCTGTCCCGAAAATTAAACCATCCAAAAACATGTGCACTTTCACATTGTTATTTAGCAGCTTGCATTTGTGAATAAAGCGTTCTTATGATACAGACTTGTCATAAATGAATTTAAAAGTGATCAACAAATACGGCCATACTGATGTCATTTAGAATTTTTCAAAGTTGATTTCGTAATAGCATGAGGATATTACTAGCAAAAAAACATAAAACTATTTTGTTCTTTTTTTATAAAGTTTTTATTATCAATAAAAATCATTTTAAATCACCTTTTATTCAATATAAGGTATACTAATGCATTTAACAAGCCTGTCCGGCGATGTCCTTTTCGCAGTAACATGTGAACATATATTAATGATATTAACATCAAAAATAAAATAAAAAATTGTTTTTTCACTGTCAATCGTGTTTATTATCACTATTAAACGTTTTAAATAACTTTTTAATCAACACAAGTTAAAATTGTGCATTTAATCGGCCCTTTTCTGTGTCACCCAACCCTTTTCTGTCCTTTTTTGTGATTTCAGCCCTTTTCTAGTCATACCGCAATTCGGTGTGCACATGCACTAATGAAACATAACGCGTTCTAATTAAATTATTCCTATGTCAATATAATCATCGTTTTCGTTATTTATGTTTTGTTTCACTCTTTTTATATATACATATGTTTATTTTTTAGGTGTATTCATTTAAAACATCAGTATAGTTTAAAATCCAGTTCACTTACAGATCAAAAAACTGCAAGTACGCGATACACAATTGTAGTAAGTTTATAATCACGATATGCATCAACACTGGACAGTTATATTACCGGTATATAACAAATTGGTAGGCAGGGGCGTATCGTGGCATACTCCCTTACTCTCGGTAGTAACTTCGAAAAATAAAAATAAAACAATATAAAGCCAAAAAAGTTGAAACATGCAATAACAAATAAGAGGGGCGAGCTGGGTAAGGGTGAAAATTACCAATTTAAGCTTCGCACCTCGTTTTAGGAGTATATGGAAAACAAGCTACGCTACGACCCTGGTAGGTTTATAAACAATGTAAAGTGAGTTAGTGTTTTAATGGTTAGCAGGTTGGACTGTTCGATTCCCGGCCGCAGTTGATTTCCCGAATGTTTCCAAAGTACTAGCCTACACTGGATACCAACGTATGGTGCTGTTTCCAAGCTTAGACTGGATGCTGGCGGACTGTTTTTAGCAGTACTCGCCTAGAATGGATGCCGGGGACTGTTTCCAGCAATACTAGCCTAGATAGTAGACACTGGATGCCGTGGTAGAAGTGTTTCCAGCAGTACTAGCCTAGTCTGGTTGCCGGGGGAGGGGAGTTTAAAAAAAAGAGACCTCTGCCATGGGATCGACTGGAAATAGGTTGTTCCATCCATTCCAGGTGTGGACTGGGGTCGACTGTACCCACGTTAAATAACAACATGAATACAATGTGGTTTAATATGATGAATGGGGAGACTCCTAGGACTCCCTTTGACGAATTTAAGGGTGTCTGTCACACAGCAATATTTAAACAAACAAAAAAATAACAAGAGGTCAATGACCTTGAAGCTCTACTGATTGATTTTGATTTCAGGAAGTAGTCGCTACAAACTTGTTTTTTGAAAATTTATTTATAGCCGTGGCGGCCATCTTGAATTTCCGGCCGACCTGAAATTTTGCTAGGATCAATTAGACATCAAGAGCAACATTTCTGTGAAGTTTCATGAAAATCCGTCAAGTAGTTTCACAGGAGTAGTCGCTACAAGTTTTCATTATATAACTCTATGTAAACAAAGATGGCCGCTGACAGCCATGTTTAACATCGAATCAAAACAATTTTGACAAGGACCAACATCATGTCATGCTGATCATTTTATAAAAAGTCCCATATCAATATCACTTATAGTTTTCAAGAAGTAGTCGCTACAAACTTGTATTTTGAAAATCTATTTTAAGCCATGGCGGCCATTTTGAATTTCCGGCCGACATGAAATTTTGCTAGGATCAATTAGACATCAAGAGCAACATTCCTGTGAAGTTTCATCAAAATCCGTCAAGTAGTTTCAGAGGAGTAGTCGCTACAAGTTTTCATTATATAACCCTTACTTACTTACTTACTTACTTACTTAATTAATTACTGCATTACATGAAAGGTATCATTACACCGAGTGTGATATAGGAAATAAGGGTTATTCTGGCATTTCATAATAATAAATAAAATAATGAATAAGCATTTAAAATGTATGTTTATTACAATTCAATTCAATTTTACTCTTTTTCCCATTTTTTTTTCCAGAAGACCCAATTTCAATTCAATTTTACTCATTTTTCCAGAAGACCCATATTTATCCCTTCATTCATTTATTATTTCATTGACAGATATCAATACACTTAAATGGGTAAATAAAATAATGGATAAGCATTTAAAATATATTTTTATTTAATTATTCCAGAAATCAACAGTTTTAGTTATTTTTCCAACATTTTGACCATAGCAGAAATACATTTAGGTATTCACGAACCTGTGTGGACCCTTTTAAAAACAAGACGAAATGTATAGAACATCATTATACCTAATTTGGTAAAAGAAAATTAGAGATACGTTAAAGAAATACTTGTTTATTAAACTATTCCAGAAATTAGCAGTTTTAGTGTATTTTTAACTCTTTTTTCCATATTTTTAGCCAAAAGACCCATATATATCCCTTCATTTATTTACTGTTTCATACACATATATCAGTACACTTAAATGGGTAAATAAAATAATGAATAAGCATTTAAAATATGTGTTTATTGAATTATTCCAGTAATCAGCAGTTTTAGTTGTTTTTCCAACATTTTGTCCCCCACAAAAATACATTTAGGGATTCACGAACCTTTGGGAACCCTTTTAAAAATAAGATGAGTTGTATAAACTATCATTATACCTAATATGGTAAAAGAAAATAAGAGATACGCTAAAGAAATAATTGTTTATTGAACTATTCCAGAAATTAGCAGTTTTAGTGTTTTTTTACTATTTTTTCAATATTTTTGCCAAAAGACCCATATTTATCTATTTATTTATTTATTATTTCATAGAAATATATCATTACACTTAAATGGGTAAATCAATTAATGGATAAAC
>JAWPHD010016535.1:0-49331 GCA_037043455.1 Cyrtodaria siliqua
GAACTAAAACGTGTATGCTATTATTTGATGACTACTCTATGCACTTTTCCCACATCATATGTTGTACCTTTAAAATCATGATTTTAACGACTTTTTTTTTTTTTTCGTCATCCAGTGGTTTTGCGTATCACCGCTTAATAAATGGAGAGTATGGCTGGTCTTATTTGACGCGTGCTAGATTTTAGTAACTGACACGTTATTCCAGTGTCTGTTATTTATTTACAAATACAAACATTTTTTCCTCCACATGTTATCAATTGATAAACAAGCATGACAAAATCCCTGAGTTATGACTTAAAACATACAAATGGGATCGTTTAAACAGGCTCATCACATCAACACATTTAAAACCTGCATTTATTTACCATTAAGGTATATATGATACACCTTTACTCTACTAGTCGTTTAATGAATGAAATAGTAATAAACTGAAGCAGTGTGATTAATTGTGGGTGTATGTCATTATAATCCGCTATTCACATTTAGTGTAGGTGTTCCGATTTAGTATGTCTTTGCTCGGTGAAAACTGTATACTCAAGAAGATGGTTAGTTAACATGTTTAGCGCTATACGATATTTTAATACAGCTTGTATCATAACTAGTGTGTTGTCTAGTGGTAAAGCGTAGGACCCATGATCCAAAAGTCGTGGGTTCGATCCTCGCCATAACCACATGTGTTGTGTCCCTGAGCAAGACACTTTATCTGCATTGCTTTGTACTGGTACCAGGAAGACAATCCAGAAGTACCTTAGAAGCAAATCGCTTACAACAGGTATAGAATTAGCTAATTAGTTCAAACATGAGTAACTGAGTGTATGTGCAGGCTTATGTGTAAATATGATTGATTTATGCATTCTGTAAATAAATGGAGGAAATATAGATTACTACCTATATAAATTGTTTATAAAATATTGTTTTGTCGAGAAACTGTCAATTGGAATTATATTATATTGTAGCATGGTCACAGACAATTCTCTTTGTTCAGGCACAGGTGTAAATCGTTTAATTGAAAATAAGACCTGTCAGAATAACTGTGAGAATAACAGTGAGAATAACAGTTAGAATAACTGAAATAGAGCGGAAATGGACATGCTACAACTATTACTTAATGTATAAGCTATTAGATGTAGGTTTAATTTAACTGAAGTTCGCAGACAATAGGCGAAAAGTGAAGTTTGATGCCCGTATTTGCCACTCGGATGGTAAAAAACTGACTATAATAATATATAGTATAATATAGTATGGTATAGAAGTGTGTCATTGGATTAACACTCCCACCTTATCAGAGGCGTGGGTGGCATTTCGGAGTGAGATATGTAACTCAAATCTGAATGAGGCGTTACTCCGAGACCCTCCGCACACGCTCTTTATGCATAAATATTGCCTCCGCGCAAGCCCCTCCTATTGGACGAAGGAATAGGAGGAAAGCTCAATTTGACTCAGAAGTTAGACGAGCGGACAAGCCATTGAATAATGGAAAAAAAAACTATGCGACATTGAACATCTAAAACGGGCGAAACCTAAAGAATTTTGGAAATATTTTAAAAGAAAAATAAACAGAGTCAAAATGAAATCCCGCTTGATGAGTTTACGAAATATTTTTCAGAATTAGGTAACAATGTTTTCCAATGTAAAAATGATGAAGCCGAAGATTTTTGCAATACTCATAACTTTGACGATTTAGATTGTAATTTTGAGGAACTTGACAAGCCCATAACTGTACAAGAAGTATTAGATGCAGTTAAAAATCTGAAAAAGAAAAAGCTATAGGAAGTGATTATATAATGAATGAATATTTAATTGAAAGCATTGATATTTTATCTTCTCATTTGTGTGACATTTTAATATTATATTTGATTCTGGATATTTCACAGAAAGGTGGACTGAAGGTATAATTATCCCATTGCATAAAAAGGGAGATTTTAATAATGTTAATAACTATAGGGGTATCACTTTATTAAGTTGTTTATCTAAACTCTTTACCACAATACTAAATAAAATAATTGTGACCTTTTGTGATAATAACCATGTTTTATCTGATGCGCAATTTGGATTCAGGAAAGGGCGCTCAACCACTGATGCATTGTTTGTCTTACTTAATACTGTTCAAAAATATCTGAATGATAAGAAAAGACTATATTGTATGTTTGTTGATCTGAAGAAATGTTTTGATACACTTTATAGAAACGCATTGTGGTTGAACTTTACAAAATGGGGATACAGGGTAAATTACTAAGAATAATAAAAGATATGTATGAAAAAGTAAAATCATGTGTAAGACAATGTGAAAATTATTCAGATTTTTTCGAATATGCGATTGCGTTAAGGCAAGGGGAGATAAACTCGCCGATATTGTTTTCTCTTTTTATTGAGGACCTAGAACTGTATTTACAAAATGATATTAATACTGGTTTAGAAATTGAGGATATTGTACTTATATTACTATTATTTGCGGACGATATGGTTATCATGGGGAAATCACCTGAAGAATTACCAAAAAATATTAATTTACTTTATGACTATTGTAACAAATGGGGATTAGAGGTGAATACTGTTAAAACAAAGATTATGGTTTTTAGAAAAAGAGGTGGTTTATTAAACAATGAATCTTGGCATTATAATGGAGAGAATATAGAGGTAGTAAATGATTTCAACTATTTAGGTACAGTTTTTAACTATACTGGAAATTTTGCTCTGAACCAAGAACAACTTATTGGAAAATCTTTGAAAGCATTAAATGTTCTCTTAGTAAACTGTAGAAAAATAGGTTGAAACCAAAAGTATTATGTCAACTATTTGAATCATTTGTGGGGTCTATTTTAAATTATTCTTCTGAAATTTGGGGATATACGAAATCAAAGCAAATCGAAAGAATACATTTAAAATTTTGTAAAAAATTTTTGTAAACAAATTTTAAAAGTAAGAAATAGTTCTTGTACATCAGGAGTATATGGTGAATTAGGAAGATATCATTTATTTATAACGCGTTATGTAAGAATACTTAAATACTGGTTTAAATTATTGAAAACAGATAACATAATACTTAAAAGCATTTACACATCGACACTAAAAGATTGTGAAAATGGTTATAAAAATTGGGCATCGAATGTAAAAAATATGTTAAACGGTTTTACACATGTTTGCAATGACCCAAATTCTGTTAATGCCAAATACTTTATAAATACGTTTAGACAAAGAGTTGTTGATTGTTTTATACAACGAGGGTTTGCAGATAAGGAATCAAGTGATGTACTTGAATTATATAATAATTGTAAATTGAGTTTTAATTATGAATCATACCTTGATATTTTACCATGTAATCTCAGACCATATTTGACAAAATTCAGAATATCAGCACATTCGTTAAGAATACAGACCGGTAGATACTCTCGTAATAGAATACCTAGAAATGAAAGATATTGTCAATGCTGCCACAGTATTGATTTGGAAGATGAATACCATTTTATTTTGATTTGTCCTTGTTACACAAGAATCCGGACAATTTATATTAAAAATTATTATTATAATAGACCTAGTATGTTTAAATTCTTAGAATTAATGCAGACACAGGATAAGAATATTGTTATTAAGTTAGCTAAATACATTAGTACAGCTTTAGCTGTAAGGAATACAATCTTGATTAATTAAACAATGTTCAGCTCTTTTGTATTTTCATTCTCATATATCAGTTATTTAATATTAATGTTGCTCATAGCAATTGTACTTTTGTCTAAATTACTCGACTTATTATGCATGAACATGTATGTATGTATATATAACGATGTACGTATGTACAAGTTAAATAAAATATATGTTCTGTTCTGTTCAATAATGTATGCATGCCCATCGTGTCAAACCTATGCAACAGTGGACCCGTCCTTAATCTAATGTTACTTGTATTTACCTAAGTTTGTGGAAGCATTTATTTAGACGGAGGTAAAGTAATTTATCAAATCTACATTTCCTAGCCTATTTTATTTCAAGTCATATACGTGATAAACATAAATTGTACTGACGATAAAATCCGAGAACTACGAAACTCCCAATAAGATTTTAATTTATACCAAGATACAAGATACATGATTTTATTAACCAAATAAGGGCCCTCAAAGGAGCAAGTCATTTAGTACAGTGATTGCAATGATTGGTAAGTAACAAACAATCAAAAACAACTAATACATGCTACAAACCAAACAACTGGGGAATTAGCTCAAATGGTAGAGCGCTCGCTTAGCATGTGAGAGGTACCGGGATCAATGCCCGGATTCTCCAAACTTTTTTTTTTATGGCGCACTTATAATGATTTCTTGCATTTTATTTTTCAACAATTTAGTGTGAGCGAGGAGACGGCGGAGTGCAGGTAAATCATTTTCAATATGTGTTGTTTTTAATGTATTTTTGTTATTTGTTTTGTTTTTTGTTTTGCCCCATGTGTGTTATATAGTGCGGTTCTCGGGCAAGAATAGCATATAGGGCTAGTGCTATCCATGCAGAGGGGTAAAACCCCTTCGATTTCATGTTCATTGTGTCATTTTTGCCATCGTCCTTGTATTGTTTCAGGCGCTATTTGAGTGGTGGCAGGAACAAATTATCGTAACTTGGAATCGAAAAATGGAGTGTTTACAATATACATTTGCAGCAACTATATAGCTCTGCAGGTTCTAGGACCATGCTGCATCTTTTTGCATTTTTTTTAAAAATCTATATGTAAATGGAGAATGGGCCTGGAATATTCATTCCGGTTGGTGCCATATAACCTTTTTTGTTGGTACGCCTTAAAACATCAATTCAAATTGTTTTGGCTTGTCAAACATTTAAATAAACACAACATAAAATATCTAATTTTCTATGTCAGTTACCTTGTGTTATGCCCTGTGGTTGTAATGCCTTATTAGGACACAAGCATATTTTGAGTGTGGGTGGGGGCGGCGTGTGTGTGTCTGGGATGGGGAAGCAGGAGAGCATGTGTGTTTGTAGGGTGGGGTACACATAATTTGGCGTAATTTTGGGTGGTTGAGGAACAACAACATACTCTGCTCCACACACTTCAATCTCAGATTAGTCAGATTAGTGCGTGCGTGCGTGAGTGTTTGTTTGTGTGCCGGGTGAAGGGGAGGGGAGAGCGGGCGCTCGGGCGGTTCGGGCTGGTTCTGAGTAGTATAAAATAGTCGGGGTGGGGTGGGGGGGGGGGGGGGGGGGGGGGTGTGGCAAAATACCTCCCAGAGTGTTGTTTTACCGCCATTAAGCTTTCGCGCTTTTATTCCCGCTCAAGATTTCTTTTTATCTCCCGCCATTAAGTTTTCGCGCTTTTTTTCCCCGCTCATTTTAACTTTCGTGCGCTTTTTTCACGCGTTTAAACCTGTGCGCGCTTTTTAGTCTCCACTCATTTGATTGGACGTTCTTTTTTATTAACGCTGATATAGACACAGTTTTTTCATTCCTTGGTACTTTACTGTTTTAAACAAATTAGTGAAATTAGTGATTAAATTCAAATAGTATAGTTTGACATACTAACAGGACAACCCTACTTGTTAACAAAAGGTTATACAACCCAGATACAACTGAGGTCGGTTAATTATACTTTATCGCCTTTATCGCGTGAACACTTTTAAAACTTTTTTTTTGGTGGGGGGGGGGGGGTGGGGGGGGGGCGGCGGGGCGGTGGGGATGTTAGTGTGGGGAGGGGGTGGTAGCATGTCAATGACATATACAGAATACATTCCATTCATGAAGATAGTATATCTGATATCATGATAAATACGCTGAGTACTGCGGAATGCGGTTTATATTACCTTTTAAAAGGACATACGGCAATCTTAATTTTTGTAAACTCGTGGCGTCCCGTTAATTTTTCTTCATAAATTGTAATTGTTCAATCATTAATACCAATTACGAGAACAGTATATAGAAATGTGTTTCTCATGCCTTGTATCCCTTTAACCACAAGTTGATGTCTAGTATCTAGATCCAGTACATTTTATAATATGATGAATTTGAATTAAGTAGTTTAAATGGTATCTGATTCAAAGTTTCTTACGAAGCGACAGCTTTTGAACCATGTAAAAAAAAGTCGTACCTTAATGTACCATTGAAAAGACATGTACAAACGTTTTTTGATGTTTTTAATTGCGATCAAAACCAACACACACGTTTTTACGATGTACCTACACAGTTTTATATGGTGCCTACAAGAACGAACATACCGAACTAAAACGTGTATGCTATTATTTGATGACTACTCTATGCAATTTTCCACATCATATGTTGTACCTTTAAAATCATGATTTTAACGACTTTTTTTTTTTTTTCGTCATCCAGTGGTTTTGCGTATCACCGCTTAATAAATGGAGAGTATGGCTGTCTTATTTGAAGCGTGCTAGATTTTAGTAACTGACACCGTTATTCCAGTGTCTGTTATTTATTTACAAATACAAACATTTTTCTCCACATGTTATCAATTGATAAACAAGCATGACAAAATCCCAATTTGAGTTATGACTTAAAACATACAAATGGGATCGTTTAAACAGGCTCATCACATCAACACATTTAAAACCTGCATTTATTTACCATTAAGGTATATATGATACACCTTTACTCTACTAGTCGTTTAATGAATGAAATAGTAATAAACTGAAGCAGTGTGTTTAATTGTGGGTGTATGTCATTATAATCCGCTATTCACATTTAGTGTAGGTGTTCCGATTTAGTATGTCTTTACTCGGTAAAAACTGTATACTCAAGAAGATGGTTAGTTAACATGTTTAGCGCTATACGATATTTTAATACAGCTTGTATCATAACTAGTGTGTTGTCTAGTGGTAAAGCGTAGGACCCATGATCCAAAAGTCGTGGGTTCGATCCTCGCCATAACCACATGTGTTGTGTCCCTGAGCAAGACACTTTATCTGCATTGCTTTGTACTGGTACCAGGAAGACAATCCAGAAGTACCTTAGAAGCAAATCGCTTACAACAGGTATAGAATTAGCTAATTAGTTCAAACATGAGTAACTGAGTGTATGTGCATGCTTATGTGTAAATATGATTGATTTATGCATTCTGTAAATAAATGGAGGAAATATAGATTACTACCTATATAAATTGTTTATAAAATATTGTTTCGTCGAGAAACTGTCAATTGTAATTATATTATATTGTAGCATGGTCACAGACAATTCTCTTTGTTCAGGCACAGGTGTAAATCGTTTAATTGAAAATAAGACCTGTCAGAATAACTGTGAGAATAACAGTGAGAATAACAGTTAGAATAACTGAAATAGAGCGGAAATGGACATGCTACAACTATTACTTAATGTATAAGCTATTAGATGTAGGTTTAATTTAACTGAAGTTCGCAGACAATAGGGCGAAAAGTGAAGTTTGATGCCCGTATTTGCCACTCGGATGGTAAAAAACTGACTATATAATATATAGTATAATATAGTATGGTATAGAAGTGTGTCATTGGATTAACACTCCCACCTTATCAGAGGGCGTGGGTGGCATTTCGGAGTGAGATATGTAACTCAAATCTGAATGAGGCGTTACTCCGAGACCCTCCGCACACGCTCTTTATGCATAAATATTGCCTCCGCGCAGCCCCTCCTATTGGACGAAGCAATAGGAGGAAAGCTCAATTTGACTCAGAAGTTAGACGAGCGGACAAGCCATTGAATAATGGAAAAAAAAACTATGCGACATTGAACATCTAAAACGGGCGAAACCTAAAGAATTTTGGAAATATTTTAAAAGAAAAAATAAACAGAGTCAAAATGAAATCCCGCTTGATGAGTTTACGAAATATTTTTCAGAATTAGGTAACAATGTTTTCCAATGTAAAAATGATGAAGCCGAAGATTTTTGCAATACTCATAACTTTGACGATTTAGATTGTAATTTTGAGGAACTTGACAAGCCCATAACTGTACAAGAAGCATTAGATGCAGTTAAAAATCTGAAAAAGAAAAAGCTATAGGAAGTGATTATATAATGAATGAATATTTAATTGAAAGCATTGATATTTTATCTCCTCATTTGTGTGACATTTTTAATATTATATTTGATTCTGGATATTTCCCAGAAAGGTGGACTGAAGGTATAATTATCCCATTGCATAAAAAGGGAGATTTTAATAATGTTAATAACTATAGGGGTATCACTTTATTAAGTTGTTTATCTAACCCTTACCAAATGAGAAGGTTTGCTGCAAGGTTGCTGCAAGTTTGCTGCAAGGTTGCAGCGAACAATTTTGTTCGCCAGAACAATTCTTAATTGTTCGCCAATGTTCGCCACTAGCGGTGATGTTCCCGCAAACACCATGGTAATTTTTGGCGAATTTGCCGCAAACTCACTAAAAAGTTATACATTCGCCAGAAGTTTGCCAGAAACATTTATTTATTTGGAACGTTCGCCATAACATCACCACAAACTTACTTGCAGTTTTTTTGTTCGCCACAACATTGCGACAAAATTTACCATTCCGATTTTTTTTTATTGCACGCCGTAACATCGCCACAAACTTTTCAATTCAGATTTGCCGTTTCTTTATTCGCCATAAGATCACGAGAAACTTTTCCATTCTGATCTGCTTTATCTCCGTTCGCCAAAACTTCATCACAAAGCTTAAACTTTATACAGATTTTTGTTATGTCTTCTATGTTACTTATTACTCAAGTAAAATGTACTCAAGTAAAATGTGGATTTTTATGTCAAAGGCCCACTTAACAAGTTATTTTGCTAAGTACACGTATAAAACTTTTAGTGGAACCTTATTTTTTCTGTCGGTAGCACGGCGGATTTGTAACCGGAGGCCCCGGGTTCAATCCTCCATGGTGCCACTGAGTTTCGTCGGTGTGTTCTTGGGCAAGACACTTTCCCTAGCTTAGCCTCGTCCATCGGATGGGGACGTAAACGGTCCCGTGTATCGGTCTATCCTCCGAGCACGTTAAAGAACCATAGGAATCTATTCGATATAAGAGTTGGGCACGGTTCCCGGATTCCTATGTATCCTTCCCCTCTCTCTGGGGCGGCTCTAAATAACATATACTGTGTTGATGAGCCGTTAAACAACATTCAATTCAATTCAATTATTTTTTCAGAAAAAGACAAAATATGTATTATTGTGTTGCAAGAACATTTTTAAATTCCAAACATCATGATAACTCCAACATTTAAAACCAGAACAATTAAAATTGTGTCCCAAGTGCAAAATGATATCAATATTACTCTGCATTAACATGACCATGATGACAAGTCAATTTAATAGTTTAAGTCATTGTGAATTATTATATAGGAACTATCTTCAAATTTAACAAATATAAAATCTACTTTGAAATTTAAGCACAGTCATACTTTAAATAACATGTATTTAAAAGTCAAAAAATGACAAAGATAATTAATTCTTAATATCAGAATAATATAAGTGTACAGTCATGTAGAAACACAATTTATGATAGATTTGGGGGGAAATTAAGCTGGATAATCTTGCTGACTGGGTCAGTTAATTATTATTACCAGGTAGTATGCAATTTCCTTTGATCTGATGCAGTATCATGCAGTATCCTGCAGAGATTATTCTATTAGAAACACATGTGTTCAAGAAATTGTGGTATTTTTGCATAAATAACCAGTTATCATGTTAAGAAACGATTTCAGGTCGTTTCGGCACCAAACCGTTTCGGCACCTAGACGTTTCGGCACCAAACCATTTCGGACCTAGACGTTTCGGCCCCTAGACGTTTCGGCACCGTTATTTTTTTTTTGGGACAATTCTCGCCGGGCGCAGCCCGGCGTCGAAGTTGTCCACTAGTAATCACTTTTTCGGTCATGGCGGCGATTACCGTAAAAAGTCAAAAAAATCCACAAAGTAAACTTTCGCGAAAGTCGTGAAAATAATACGGGCGAGCAAAGCTCGACAAACGAGCCACAGAGCTTCGCGCAAACCCCGAAATTAAACAACACACATTTATATTGTCACTAAGCTTCGCGCAGCGAAGCCCCAAATTATTCATATTTACGACATTATGTCGACCGCGTTCTTCATGTCCGGAGTTTACCTCGGCCGACCTGCTTCATATTTTTCAGAACGGCGTATGGTACGCGGATTTAGACTTGCATCAATAAGCGTATACATGTAAATTTCTTACTTTGTTCTTGTGAGAAGCAGCATGTGAGAAGGGGTAACTGGTGCATCAGTGACTGACGTTAAACATGACGTCATGCGATATGTTAAACATGACGTCATGCGATATTGTAAATATGACGTCATGCGATATTGTAAACATGACGTCAACGGTCATGTGCATGAACATGTGCTAATTGGTCTACAATGTTTGCCAATCTGGCAATGGGGAAGGGGATGTGGGTATTTTCAGATACACATCTGTGACAGTTTACTTACCTAATTAATGCATTTTAAAATGAAATAAAAAGTCCGGAGGATCATGCCTCCACGCCCCCAACCATAGGACTATACTGTCATTTGGGCCTAGCTATGTTACAGTACATGTAGTCCGGAGTAAACTGATGTAATTCGTGAAAATTTAATAATTACAAAGTATTGAGCTTCGCCCGAAGCGAAGCCCCGAACACTAAATAAAACAATAATATGTTGGTATAGGCCATGATTTGTCCTGTTCTTCAATTTCGTAGTTTGACCTTAGTTGACATTTTCAATTCGCTCGAAGCGAGACCCCGAACATTAAACAAACTCATAGATCACATACTGACATAAGCTTCGAGCCCCAAATCGCTTACAAATTCATATGTTATAACATTTTTATGACAGTGTGGTAAACATGGTGAAATGGTGCTGTAAACGCCAAAATAATGCCGAGCGCAGCGAGGTGTATAACAACAATTTAACAAGATGTGTGTATCTCACAAAAGGTTTAATTATTTACAGTTGTAGTCTCCATCATCCAAACACACACAAGATGATTGCAAACGAGCGTCTAGTCTCAATTTCATTAACATGTTTAAAGGAATATTTTAAATACCGCTTCATAATTTATAAAGGGGCTGGCGTGGCCCTATAAATAACCGCTGAACTTGAAATCCGGTAAACCCGGGGTCAAACTTTACCATCGCCACTGAGTTTCGTCTTTGTGTTCTTCAGCAAGACGCTTTTCATTAGCCTCGTCCGACGGATGGGGACGTAAACTGGGAGGTTTTGTATATTGGAGTCTATCCTCCAAGCACGTTAGTTTAAAGAACTATATATAAGACTATATTTTTAGTATAGTATGTCAGGTTCCAGGTTCCCGATTCCTGTGTGTGATCTCCTCTCTCGAATAATGTGTTGATGAGTCATTAAACAACATTCAATTCATACCAAGAACCTTTAGGTTACAGATTGAATTGGCTTATCCGCAAATAACAAGAGCCAACCAGAGGCTCTCACCGCACCCACCCACACCATCACACACCTAAAATTCGACAAGCAATGTTAGCCTATGCTTGTCAGATTTTAAGGGCCTCGCACGGGGTCATTATCATAGGATTTAGCAATTGAATGTTTTGAACATGCATTTGAATTCACATTATGTCATGTAGAAAACAAAGAAACTGCGGTAAGAGTACGGGTTTGGGCCTATACACGTATCATTACCCTCTCTCAAGGGCGGCTCTAAATAATATGTAATGTTTTGAGCCGTTAATGGCATTCATATTAAATTCTCTGATAATGAATATGACCACTCAAAATAAAAATTATTAAAACATGAAATTAAAAAAACACTTTAATTTGAAATGAAACAACAGGCCTAGATATATCATATATTTAAATAAAAATTGACAACATATATCAATCATTCATCCAGTTTTATTAAACCAATATAAATAATTGTGAATTTCCCACTTCACTGTACTCTCCTTCTCCCCTAGCTTGACCCCTGAATTATTAATATTATGTTCAGAATTGTCCAACATTTTTTCCAGCAGCTGTGCTGCAATTTCTTGTTTAATGTGTCAATCAATATGAAATAATTAGTCATTTTAGTGTATTTTAAGGTAGTTAAATAAGGAGAAATTTTCTATAGATATAGACATGTAAATATATAGCACCGTTTTTGTTTTTTTATTGCCAGTGAATTAATTAGTAATTATATCACATATATCAGTAAGGAATATTAAAATGGTAATATAAAAAATGAATAACACATGTAACATATATTTTAATATAGTTTTTATTTTGCATCTCATTAATTTAATCAGAATAACAACAACAAAAAAAGCCGATGCAAATTTTAGGAAATTGTACACTCAAGTGATATGAAAACGCAACACGGGAATTTCCGCTATATATTACATATGTACAATATGCTGCATTTAATCGAATGGTACATGGCTACGTAAGACCTTTCCTTTTGGAAAAAATACTAAAACAACAAATAATACAGCAAATAGTATTCCTTCAATGTTTCATTATTCACAGAGTACGCGTTTGGCTCAATCATGTGAGCAAACTTAGGATGCAACATTTCGCAAGCTATTTACGTTAAATACAGTACTGAACTAGCTCAATTTTTCAAAGAGCTACTTCAACATTTATGAAGTTCTTGTTACAAAGTGCAGTGTGATTAAAACGTCTACAACATCACAGTTGTGTCCTTTCTCTAGTTAACTGCAACTTTCTTTTTAAAAAAACATCTTGGGATTTCTTTGGAATATTATGTGCAATTAAGTGTGCAGTATATACAATATATAGCGGAAATTCCCGTGTTGCGTTTTCATATCACTTGAGTGTATTACTTATATTTAAAATAGTTGGAAGACTGTGTGTGTGTGTGTGTGTGTGTGTGTGTGTGAGAGAGAGAGAGGGAGAAAGAGAGAGAGAGAGAGAGAGAGAGATTACTTACGGCGACGTAATCAACCTTTCTTTTCCTTGACATCAATACGAAGACAATCGGTTTTTGCTTCATGCAGCCGTCCTTCTGGATGAACGCGTGGATGGAGAACAAACAACATATGCAGATACTAATTAAGACGAATAGTTTTGAGCGAATAAACAACATTAACTACATTTGTACGGTTACTGTAGTATGTTCTTAATTGTTTATTCTTGTAAATACTCTAAATATATTGTGTATTTACTATGCATACAATAACTCTATTTAAGATATTTTTTTTATATATTTCTTTATTGCAGTGAATACACAACACAAGCACGTGTGTGGTGCACACTACCAGGTGCGTGTTGTTAATTGTGTATTTACAATTATGCAGAATTTTACGGGTACTGAGGAATACTCGTAATTGTGTATTGCACATGCCAATCAGCAGATATTTCAGTACGTAAAACACATAGATGTTGGGCTTTATTAAATTAAAAATTGAAATTGATTTATATATACTCACGGTCAATGAAAACGCACCACAAAATCAAAGTTAAATTTTAGGTATTTTAGATAAAATATTGGTGTTATTAAATGCACGTGCATTTCCGAGTTTCATCAGTTACATCGTACAAAGAAATAATTTCCCTAAAAACATTGAAAAACAGTGAAACCAATTGGAATTTATTCCGAGACAGATTAATCAGGTTGAATTTAGTGGAACAGTTTTCTTTTCATGATTATCCATAGTAAACAGTTAGGTAACAAGATTCAATCTTTATAAAAAAAGAAAATATTGATTTAAAAATATGACAATGCGCTACTATAAATTATAATTAGATACTTACCTGTTTTGCAAGTGTGATGTTGCCAGCCACCACAATTGTCACATGTTACGGCATGCTGACGACGACGGACCTCGCAGCTGCATGAAATACATAGAGCTCCAAGGCTGGAATTCATTTTAATAAATTTCAATTCAAACACTTTTCAAAGTTCACAGGAAAACATTTATCCAGATTCACAATTCTTTTTATCAAAGTTCACAATAACTAAAAAATCACAAATATGTAATAGAAATTATCCAACATGTGCACATAAATGTTAGAATAACACTCTTCTTTACAAAGAGTCAGTTATAATGAAAATATTAAACGACATCTCCGTTATAAGTACTGATTCCGAGCGGCACATCAAAGACATAAGTGTGAACAGTTTGATCATTTAAATTGTCTTAAAATAAACTCTATCTTTACGGTGAATAACATTAGCCTTTATTAGCCTTTATAGGGAGGAATAAACTTCATTAGCAAATCATTAGTGTTTTGTTTTTTTGTGATTTTCGGACAATCTCTTTGATCAACTAATCGAAGGTGGAAAGCCGAAACTGAATAAATATCTTCTTTATATCGTTATTTTTATTTTTAATAATTGTGCTTTCCCTGCTAAACTTACATTAAATATGTATATTTAAAAAAATATGGCCGATTATAATGAATAAAAGTTGTTTAATTAGTTTGTATAGCATTTATTTATAATATTTAACATGTTTGCTTCAAATTGTTGTTTTTTTCAATATGATGATGAAGCAAAATGCACTTATTTGGGTCTTACGCTGTAACGTGAACACCTATGGAATATTAATATGATAATAATATAGATGAACATGTTACAATCCAGGTCAAACAACTAATCATGTTTTTTTTATTATTCGGGTTACATAAATGGCATTATTTATTGTATTCCATAATAATAAATACATCAGTAAAACAGAATAAAAACATTAAAACACAGTAAAACAGAATAAACACATTAACATTACTGGAAGTGATAAATTTTGAGAGATTAATTTATTTATGTAGCAATACACATAATATAAAGGAAGATTAAGTCTGTAAGTGTCTCCACGGCTTTGAAGACTGAACTTTTCTTCATTTAATCATCCTGCATTTTAACAATATCTTGCGTCGAAAATTGAACTTTTCTTCATTTAATCAGCTTTGATTCATCCTGCCTAAAGCAGAAATAACATAGTAAAAAGTTATTTATCTATATATATATATTTATTTTTAAATTATTTCTTAATTCTTCATTTAATCATCCTTTATTTAAACATCTTTCAGTCAACATCTTGCGTCGGAAATTGATCTATTCTTCATTTAGTCATCCTTGATTCATCTTGCCTAAAGCTGAAATAACATAGTAAAAAGTTATTTATCTATATATATATATTTATTTTTAAATTATTTCTTAATTCTTCATTTAATCATCCTTTATTTAACCATCCATCTTTCAGTCAACATCTTGCGTCGGAAATTGATCTATTCTTCATTTGGTCATCCTTGATTCATCTTGCCTAAAGCTGAAATAACATAGTAATAAGTTATTTATTTATATATAAATATTATTTTTAAATGGTATCATAATAACAAATACTTAAATCAACAGTATTAAAACGGGTGCCGAAACGTCTAGGGTAAAAAATAAAATAGGTGCCGAAACGGTTTGGTGCCGAAACGTCTAGGTGCCGAAACGGTTTGGTGCCGAAACGACCTGATAATGGGAGTAATGCAGAAATGACAGCGGTCGACATCTCCATAACATGAGAATAATGCATGAATGACAGCGGTCGACATCTCCATAAAATGGGAGTAATGCAGAAATGACAGGGGTCAACATCTCCATGAAAATGGGAATAATGCAGAAATGACAGCGGTCGACATCTCCATAACATGTGAGTAAATCAGAAATGACAGCGGTCGACATCTCCATGAGCACACGTAAAACACTGGGCGTGAGACATACACCCGTGAGGAATTTCCTAACTAGGCATGGGATTTTTACGAGACATTTTGAAACGTAAACTTTGGTCGGACACCCGCAACACCCCCATAACAAATCGTAAGGATATACTTTAAATCGAGAGCATGTATTTAGTGTCGATTTATTTAAATCGTTCCCATTTATTTAAATTTGGTGCAGTCCATGTTAAATAGTGAAAAAAAATCATGTTTTTGATCTAAATATGTTTTTTTAAAACAACGCACCATTGTTCCATTTCATAATTTCAGTCCATTATTTATTTTGAAAAACTTTGCCGCGATGTGTTGGCGAACATTGCCGCAACTTTGCAGCGAACATCGCTCGACATCTCCATTGTGTTGTCAACAGTGTACTATTTTTCAATGAAATTGTAACAATTTAAAACAATGAATTTGAATGAGTTTATTTGAGTGAATATTCTGAAGGGGAATTGTTGACCACACCTGTATATTGTTAGTATATAACTGTTTTATTTTTATTTTTATATGTCGGAAAATAGCAAGTTTTGCATTTTTCATCTGGTTAGGTAACAGTCGCCTGGAACTTTCGGAATCAGCCCCAGACCATCATCAGACCCATAACCTGACCTCCATTGGTAAATGTTTATATTTATGTTTGTGGGTCTGTCCTAAGGGTCTGGTGCTGATTCTAAGATATCCAGGCACCAAGTGCCTATTGGACTGCTACGTACAGTTAGGATGATGTTCGACATTTCCATGAAAATGGGAGTAATGCAGAAATTACAGCACTCGACATCTCCGTGAAAATGAGAGTAATGCAGAAATGAAAGCTCTCGACATCTCCATGAAAATGACAGCGCTCGACATCTCCATGATAATGGGAGTAATGCAGAAATGACCGCTCGACATCTCCATGATAATGGGAGTAATACAGAAATAACCGCTCGACATCTCCATGATAATGGGAGTAATGCAGAAATGACAGCGCTCGACATCTCCATAAAAATGAGAGTAATGTAGAAAAGACAGAGCTCGACATCTCTATGAAATGACTTTAATGCAGGAATAACAACGGTCGACATCTCTGTAAAAGTGAGAGTAATGCGCATTGACAGCGCTCGACGTCTCCATGAAAATGAGAGTAATGCAGAAATGGCAGCGCTCGACATCTCCATGAAAATGAGAGTAATGCAGAAATGACAGCGGTCGACATCTCCATAAAATGGGAGTAATGCAAAAATGACAGCGCTCGACATCTCCATGATAATGGGAGTAATGCAGAAATGACAGCACTCGACATCTCCGTGAAAATGAGAGTAATGCAGAAATGACAGCTCTCGACATCTCCATGAAAATGACAGCGCTCGACATCTCCATGATAATGGGAGTAATGCAGAAATGACCGCTCGACATCTCTGGGAGTAATGCAGAAATAACCGCTCGACATCTCCATGATAATGGGAGTAATGCAGAAATGACAGCGCTCGACATCTCCATAAAAATAAGAGTAATGTAGAAAAGACAGAGCTCGACATCTCTATGAAATGACTGTAATGCAGGAATAACAACGGTCGACATCTCTGTAAAAGTGAGAGTAATGCGCAATGACAGCGCTCGACATCTCCATAAAAATGGGAGTGAAACAGAAATGACAGCGCTCGTCATCTCTGTGAAAATGAGAGTCATGCAGAAATGACAGTGCTCGACGTCTCCATGAAAATGAGAGTAATACAGAAATGGCAGCGATCGACATCTCCATGAAAATGAGAGTAATGCAGAAATGACAGCGGTCGACATCTCCATAAAATGGGAGTAATGCAAAAATGACAGCAGTCGACATCTTCATGAAAATGAGAGTAATGCAGAAATGACAGCGGTCGACATCTCCATGATAATGGGTGTAATGCAGAAATGACAGCGGTCGACATCTCCATAAAATGGGAGTAATACAGAAATGACAGCGGTCAACATCTCCATGAAAATGGGAGTAATGCAGGAATGGCAGCGGTCGACATCTCCATGAAAATGAGAGTAATGCAGGAATGACAGCGGTCGACATCTCCATAAAATGGAAGTAATGCAGAAATGACAGCAGTCGACATCTCCATGAAAATGAGAGTAATGCAGAAATGACAGCGGTCGACATCTCCATGATAATGGGTGTAATGCAGAAATGACAGCGGTCGACATCTCCATAAAATGGGAGTAATACAGAAATGACAGCGGTCAACATCTCCATTAAAATGAGAGTAATGCAGAATTGACAGCGGTCGACATCTCCATGAAAATAGGAGTAATGCAGAAATGACAGCAATCAACATCGCCATGATAATGGGAGTAATGCAGAAATGACAGCGGTCGACATCTCCATAACATGAGAATAATGCATGAATGACAGCGGTCGACATCTCCATAAAATGGGAGTAATGCAGAAATGACAGGGGTCAACATCTCCATGAAAATGGGAATAATGCAGAAATGACAGCGGTCGACATCTCCATAACATGTGAGTAAATCAGAAATGACAGCGGTCGACATCTCCATGAGCACACGTAAAACACTGGGCGTGAGACATACACCCGTGAGGAATTTCCTAACTAGGCATGGGATTTTTACGAGACATTTTGAAACGTAAACTTTGGTCGGACACCCGCAACACCCCCATAACAAATCGTAAGGATATACTTTAAATCGAGAGCATGTATTTAGTGTCGATTTATTTAAATCGTTCCCATTTATTTAAATTTGGTGCAGTCCATGTTAAATAGTGAAAAAAAATCATGTTTTTGATCTAAATATGTTTTTTTAAAACAACGCACCATTGTTCCATTTCATAATTTCAGTCCATTATTTATTTTGAAAAACTTTGCCGCGATGTGTTGGCGAACATTGCCGCAACTTTGCAGCGAACATCACCACAAGCATCGCCAGAACAGTGCAGAGAAACATTTTATGCAAATGAAGTTTGCTGCAAAGTTGCAGCGAACATCGCCAGAAGATTACAGCTAAAAGCGTTATGCAAATGAAGTTTGCTGCAAAGTTGCCGCACACTTTTACCATGCAAATGAGGTCTGCGGCAAAGTTGCGGTGAACATCGCCGGAACATCACCACAACCTCATTTGCATATTTGTTCGCTGCAACTTTGCCGCAGACCTCATTTGCATGATAAAAGTGTACCGTAACATCGCCGCAAACTTGTTCGTCGCAGCTTTGCAGCAATGTTTGCCGCAGAGTTGCAGCAAATAGTCGCCAGAAGCCTATATTTTTGGTAAGGGAAACTCTTTACCACAATACTAAATAAAATAATTGTGACCTTTTGTGATAATAACCATGTTTTATCTGATGCGCAATTTGGATTCAGGAAAGGGCGCTCAACCACTGATGCATTGTTTGTCTTACTAAATACTGTTCAAAAATATCTGAATGATAAGAAAAGACTATATTGTATGCCGTTTGTTGATCTGAAGAAATGTTTTGATACACTTTATAGAAACGCATTGTGGTTGAAACTTTACAAAATGGGGATACAGGGTAAATTACTAAGAATAATAAAAGATATGTATGAAAAAGTAAAATCATGTGTAAGACAATGTGAAAATTATTCAGATTTTTTCGAATATGCGATTGCGTTAAGGCAAGGGGAGATAAACTCGCCGATATTGTTTTCTCTTTTTATTGAGGACCTAGAACTGTATTTACAAAATGATATTAATACTGGTTTAGAAATTGAGGATATTGTACTTATATTACTATTATTTGTGGACGATATGGTTATCATGGGGAAATCACCTGAAGAATTACCAAAAAATATTAATTTACTTTATGACTATTGTAACAAATGGGGATTAGAGGTGAATACTGTTAAAACAAAGATTATGGTTTTTAGAAAAAGAGGTGGTTTATTAAACAATGAATCTTGGCATTATAATGGAGAGAATATAGAGGTAGTAAATGATTTCAACTATTTAGGTACAGTTTTTAATTATACTGGAAATTTTGCTCTGAACCAAGAACAACTTATTGGAAAATCTTTGAAAGCATTAAATGTTCTCTTAGTAAACTGTAGAAAAATAAGGTTGAAACCAAAAGTATTATGTCAACTATTTGAATCATTTGTGGGGTCTATTTTAAATTATTCTTCTGAAATTTGGGGATATACGAAATCAAAGCAAATCGAAAGAATACATTTAAAATTTTGTAAACAAATTTTAAAAGTAAGAAATAGTTCTTGTACATCAGGAGTATATGGTGAATTAGGAAGATATCCTTTATTTATAACGCGTTATGTAAGAATACTTAAATACTGGTTTAAATTATTGAAAACAGATAACATAATACTTAAAAGCATTTACACATCGACACTAAGAGATTGTGAAAATGGTTATAAAAATTGGGCATCGAATGTAAAAATATGTTAAACGGTTTTACACATGTTTGGAATGACCCAAATTCTGTTAATGCTAAATACTTTAAAAATACGTTTAGACAAAGAGTTGTTGATTGTTTTATACAACGATAGTTTGTAGATAAGGAATCAAGTGATGTACTTGAATTATATAATAATTGTAAATTGAGTTTTAATTATGAATCATACCTTGATATTTTACCATGTAATCTCAGACCATATTTGACAAAATTCAGAATATCAGCACATTCGTTAAGAATACAGACCGGTAGATACTCTCGTGATAGAATACCTAGAAATGAAAGATATTGTCAATGCTGCCACAGTATTGATTTGGAAGATGAATACCATTTTATTTTGATTTGTCCTTGTTACACAAGAATCCGGACAATTTATATTAAAAATTATTATTATAATAGACCTAGTATGTTTAAATTCTTAGAATTAATGCAGACACAGGATAAGAATATTGTTATTAAGTTAGCTAAATACATTAGTACAGCTTTAGCTGTAAGGAATACAATCTTGATTAATTAAACAATGTTTAGCTCTTTTGTGTTTTCACTCTCATATATCAGTTATTTAATATTAATGTTGCTCATAGCAATTGTACTTTTGTCTAAATTACTCGACTTATTATGCATGAACATGTATGTATGTTTATATAACGATGTACGTATGTAAAAGTTAAATAAAATATATGTTCTGTTCTGTTCAATAATGTATGCATGCCCATCGTGTCAAACCTATGCAACAGTGGACCCGTCCTTAATCTAATGTTACTTGTATTTACCTAAGTTTGTGGAAGCATTTATTTAGACGGAGGTAAAGTAATTTATCAAATCTACATTTCCTAGCCTATTTTATTTCAAGTCATATACGTGATAAACATAAATTGTACTGACGATAAAATCCGAGAACTACGAAACTCCCAATAAGATTTTAATTTATACCAAGATACAAGATACATGATTTTATTAACCAAATAAGGGCCCTCAAAGGAGCAAGTAATTTAGTACAGTGATTGCAATGTTTGGTAAGTAACAAACAATCAATAACAACTAATACATGCTACAAACTACACAACTGGGGAATTAGCTCAAATGGTAGAGCGCTCGCTTAGCATGTGAGAGGTACCGGGATCAATGCCCGGATTCTCCAAACTTTTTTTTTATGGCGCACTTATAATGATTTCTTGCATTTTATTTTTCAACAATTTAGTGTGAGCGAGGAGACGGCGGAGTGCAGGTAAATCATTTTCAATATGTGTTGTTTTTAATGTATTTTTGTTATTTGTTTTGTTTTTTGTTTTGCCCCATGTGTGTTATACAGTGCGGTTCTCGGGCAAGAATAGCATATAGGGCTAGTGCTATCCATGCAGAGGGGTAAAACCCCTTCGATTTCATGTTCATTGTGTCATTTTTGCCATCGTCCTCGTATTGTTTCAGGCGCTATTTGAGTGGTGGCAGGAACAAATTATCGTAACTTGGAATCGAAAAATGGAGTGTTTACAATATACATTTGCAGCAACTATATAGTTCTGCAGGTTCTAGGACCATGCTGCATCTTTTTGCATTTTTTTTAAAAATCTATATGTAAATGGAGAATGGGCCTGGAATATTCATTCCGGTTGGTGCCATATAACCTTTTTGTTGGTACGCCTTAAAACATCAATTCAAATTGTTTTGGCTTGTCAAACATTTAAATAAACACAACATAAAATATCTAATTTTCTATGTCAGTTACCTTGTGTAATGCCCTGTGGTTGTAATGCCTTATTAGGACACAAGCATATTTTGAGTGGGGGTGGGGGCGGCGTGTGTGTGTGGGGTGGGGAAGCAGGAGAGCATGTGTGTTTGTAGGGTGGGGTACACATAATTTGGCGTAATTTTGGGTGGTTGAGGAACAACAACATACTCTGCTCCCCACCACTTCAATCTCAGATTAGTCAGATTAGTGCGTGCGTGCGTGAGTGTTTGTTTGTGTGCAGGGAGAAGGGGAGGGGAGGGCGGGCGCTCGGGCGGTTCGGGCTGGTTCTGAGTAGTATAAAATAGTCGGGGTGGGGGGGGGGGGGGTGGCAAAATACCTCCCAGAGTGTTTTTTTACCGCCATTAAGCTTTCGCGCTTTTATTCCCGCTCAAGATTTTTTTTTATCTCCCGCCATTAAGTTTTCGCGCTTTTTTCCCCCGCTCATTTTAACTTTCGTGCGCTTTTTTCACGCGTTTAAACCTGTGCGCGCTTTTTAGTCTCCACTCATTTGATTGGACGTTCTTTTTTATTAACGCTGATATAGACACAGTTTCATTCCTTGGTACTTTACTGTTTTAAACAAATTAGTGAAATTAGTGATTAACTTCAAATAGTATAGTTTGACATACTAACAGGACAACCCTACTTGTTAGCAAAAGGTTATACAACCCAGATACAACTGAGGTCGGTATATTATACTTTATCGCCTTTATCGCGTGAACACTTTTAAAATCTTTTTTTTTGGTGGGGGGGGGGGGGGGGGGGTTGGGCGGCGGGGCGGTGGTGATGTTAGGTTGGGGAGGGGGTGGTAGCATGTCAATGACATATACAGAATACATTCCATTCATGAACATAGTATATCTGATATCATGATAAATACGCTGAGTACTGCGGAATGCGGTTTATATTACCTTTTAAAAGGACATACGGCAATCTTAATTTTGTAAACTCGTGGCGTCCCGTTAATTTTTCTTCATAAATTGTAATTGTTCAATCATTAATACCAATTACGAGAACAGTATATAGAAATGTGTTTCTGATGCCTTGTATCCCTTTAACCACAAGTTGATGTCTAGTATCTAGATCCAGTATATTTTATAATATGATGAATTTGAATTAAGTAGTTTAAATGGTATCTGATTCAGAGTTTCTTACGAAGCGACAGCTGCTGAACCATGTAAAAAAAAGTCGTACCTTAATGTACCATTGAAAAGACATGTACAAACGTTTTTTGATGTTTTTAATTGCGATTAAATTCGGTTTTACGACGATCAAAACCAACACACACGTTTTTACGATGTACCAACACAGTTTTATATGGTGCCTACAAGAACGAACATACCGAACTAAAACGTGTATGCTATTATTTGATGACTACTCTATGCACTTTTCCACATCATATGTTGTACCTTTAAAATCATGATTTTAACGACTTTTTGTTTTTTTCGTCATCCAGTGGTTTTGCGTATCACCGCTTAATAAATGGAGAGTATGGCTATCTTATTTGAAGCGTGCTAGATTTTAGTAACTGACACCGTTATTCCAGTGTCTGTTATTTATTTACAAATACAAACATTTTTCTCCACATGTTATCAATTGATAAACAAGCATGACAAAATCCCAATTTGAGTTATGACTTAAAACATACAAATGGGATCGTTTAAACAGGCTCATCACATCAACACATTTAAAACCTGCATTTATTTATTTATTTACCATTAAGGTATATATGATACACCTTTACTCTACTAGTCGTTTAATGAATGAAATAGTACTAAACTGAAGCAGTGTGATTAATTGTGGGTGTATGTCATTATAATCCGCTATTCACATTTAGTGTAGGTGTTCCGATTTAGTATGTCTTTGCTCGGTGAAAACTGTATACTCAAGAAGATGGTTAGTTAACATGTTTAGCGCTATACGATATTTTAATACAGCTTGTATCATAATTAGTGTGTGGTCTAGTGGTAAAGCGTAGGACCCATGATCCAAAAGTCGTAGGTTCGATCCTCGCCATAACCACATGTGTTGTGTCCCTGAGCAAGACACTTTATCTGCATTGCTTTGTACTGGTACCTGGAAGACAATGCAAAAGTACCTTAGAAGCAAATCGCTTACAACAGGTATAGAATTAGCTAATTAGTTCAAACACGAGTAACTGAGTGTATGTGCATGCTTATGTGTAAATATGATTGATTTATGCACTCTGTAAATAAATGGAGGAAATATAGATTACTACCTATATAAATTGTTTATAAAACATTGTTTTATCGAGAAACTGTTAATTGGAATTATATTATATTATTCATAACGAGAACAGTAAACATCAAAATGGTTTTTTTTGCTTTTGATGTCAATGGCGAATATGGAGAATCTTTTAACAGGAATAAAGCCTATAAAGCGATGCTATATTATCAGTTAATGTATAAGCTATTAGATGTAGGTTTAATTTAACTGAAGTTCGCAGACAATAGGGCGAAAAGTGGAGTTTGATGCCCGTATTGGCCACTCGGATGGTAAGGAACTGACTATATAATATATATTCTAATACACCCGCACTATATAGCCTAGTTTAAAATATCTCGTTATATTGAACGATATATCACTGTAATTTTTGCAACGTTAGGAGAATAAGCATTGCGCATTGCGCATTCCGCATTGTAACGTATGCAACGTTAGGAGAGCAAGCAAAGCAATGCGAAAGATTTCAGATGTGTGCGTTATTTTCACATTTTAAGGGCATTAGAATAGAAATAGAACATCGTTTACTGTGAATTATCTATAATATATCACGGTTTATCGTTCAATTGTAAACAATAATTTCACAATAATTATTGTTTAAAATTGAACTCCAAACGGTGATATATTAAACGATAATTCACAGTAAACGATATTCTACTTCTTAAGTATAATATAGTATGGTATAGAAGTGTGTCATTGGATTAACACTCCCACCTTATCAGAGGGCGTGGGTGGCATTTCGGAGTGAGATAATTAACTCAAATCCGAATGAGGCGTTACTCCGAGACCCTCCGCACACGCTCTTTATGCCTCCGCGCAGCCCCTCCTATTGGACGAAGAAATAGGAGGAAAGCTCAATTTGATTCAGAAGTTAGACGAGAGGACAAGCCATTGAATAATGTCTGCATGCCCATCGTGTCAAAACTATGCAACAGTGGACCCGTCCTTGTAACAGTTAATCTAATGTTACTTGTATTTACCTAAGTTTGTGGAAGCATTTATTTAGACGGAGGTAAAGTAATTTATCAAATCTACATTTTCTAGCCTATTTTTTTTCAAGTCATATACGTGATAAACGTAAATTGTACTGACGATAAAATCCGAGAACTACGAAACTCCCAATAAGCTTTTAATTTATACCAAGATACAAGATACAAGATTTTATTAACCAATTAAGGGCCCTCAAAGGAGGAAGTAATTTAGTACAGTGATTGCAATGATTGGTAAGTAACAAACAATCGATAACAACATACAGCAGAGCACATACACTGAGCAGAGTCGCCTACAGTAGATAAAACTAATACATGCTACTATCCACACAACTGGGGAATTAGCTCAAATGGTAGAGCGCTCGCTTAGCATGTGAGAGGTACCGGGATCAATTCCCGGATTCTCCAAACTTTTTTTTCATGGCGCACTAATAATGATTTCTTGCATTTTATTTTTCAACAATTTAGTATGAGCGAGGAGACGGCGGAGTGCAGGTGAATCATTTTCAGTATGTGTTGTTTTTAATGTATTTTTTGTTATTTGTTTTGTTTTTTTGCCCCATGTGTGTTATACAGTGCGGTCGGTTCTCGGGCAAGAATAGCATATAGGGCTACTGCTATCCATGCAGAGGGGTAAAACCCCTTCGATTTCATGTTCATTGTGCCATTTTTGCCATCGTCCCTGTATTGTTTCAGGCGCTATTTGAGTGGTGGCCGGAACAAATTATCGTAACTTGGAATCGAAAAATGGAGTGTTTACAATATACATTTGCAGCAACTATATAGTTCTGCAGGTTCTAGGACCATGCTGCATCTTTTTGCATTTTTTTTAAAAATCTATATGTAAATGGAGAATGGGCCTGGAATATTCATTCCGGTTGGTGCCATATAACCTTTTATGTTGGTACGCCTTAAAACATCAATTTAAATTGTTTTGGCTTGTCAAATATTTTAATAAACGCCCTGTGGTTGTAATGGCATTTCAGGACACAAGCATATTTTGAGTGGGGGTGGGGGCGGCGTGTGTGTGTGGGGTGGGTGTAGGGTGGGATACACATAATTTGTCGTAATTTTGGGTGGTTGAGGAACAACAACATTAGGCTGTGAGCTAGTAGGAGAAACCCTACCCCCCCCCCCCCCCCCCCCCCCCAGGGGGAATTTTGTAGGGTATGATTTTCTGAAAGAACATACAGTAAGTTTTAAAATGAGACATGTGTGCCATCTGAGCGTTGGGGCTTTGGTGAGTTTTGGGGAAAGCGTTGCGTTTTTAGACAAAAATCGCTGAAATCTGGAATTATTTTTTAGAAAAAGAATGGAATATATTAGAACCAATTTGAATTGATGGAATCTTTCTCGGAACGCATCTCTACGTGTCCCACCATATAATTTGTGGATCTGATGCTTAAATATTGAGATTTTGGGTAAAAATGTTAAAAAATTGAATAAAATCGCTGATTTCTGTAATACATTGGGGATATTTAACTAAAAAATAGAAAAATATCTAATACAATAGAAAAATAATAATATTGTAACCTTTTTGGGCAGGGTAAGGTCCAGTGATTCAGTAGAAAAAAGTCTCAAACCGCATGATGTTTGGAAATGCCTAAATTTTGGGGCGAAAAATGTGTATTTTTGTCAAAAATCGCCGGAATCTGGAATTATTTTTTGAAATTAGTTTGAACATAAACTTATCAAACTGAAGCAATAGAATGTTGCACAGCATACATATTCAAGTTTCTCTTGACACATTATATAACATATGTACTCAAATATTGGCATTTTAGGGCAAAATGTTGGAATAAATGACAAAAATCACTGATTTCTGTAATCCATTGGGTTATTGGGTTAAAATATAGAAACAAATTTATTACAATTGAATAAGGACACATTATAACATTTTTGGATAGACAAAGGTCCAATAAATGATTAAAAAAAATTCCCGAACCGTATGATGCTTGAAAATGCCTTAAATTTTAGGCGAAAAATGTGTATTTTTGTCAAAAATCGACGGAATCTGGAATTATTTTTGAAAATAGTTTTAACATAAACTTATCAACTTGAAGTTATATAATGTTGCACAGCATACATATTCAAGTGTTTTCTTGCATCATATATAACATATCTGCTGAAATATGTTGGAAAAAAGGACCAAAATCACTATTTCTGCAATCCATTGCGTGTATGGGGTTAAAATCTAGAAAAATATATAATACTGGTACAATAGAAAATAGACTGTAAGCTAGTAGGAGTAACCCTCACCCCAAGGGGAATTTAGTACACCCTATTTTTCTGAAAGCCCATTATGTGTAGAGCATTTTGGAACATGTACGTGTACCAACTTGCGACTTGGACTTTATCACGTTACCGGTATTTCGAACATGATACATAGAGCTATATACAGTATACGTTATAAATAGAGAAATAGTGTTGAGCGACTCTCTGCGTACGGCCACTGGGCCGACTCACAGATTTTGCGACACAACGGGACCGGTGGCCAGCTGTTGGCAAAGGTCCCCAGTACATGTGGCACTCGGTCGCTAGTCCATATTAAGAGAAAGGCTACCCGAGTTCGAGTCTCGAACATGGCACATAGAGCTATATACAGTTATATAGAAGGATATAGTGTTGAACAACCTTCGGCCGATGGCCGCTGGGCCGACACAGATTGGGTGACACAACGGGACTAGTGGGCAGCCGTCGGCAAAGGTCCCGGCAACGCGTGGCATTCAATCGCTAGGCTGTATCAGTGGGGATGCTACCCGAGTTCGGGTCTCGAACCTCGTAACTTACCTAGAGCTTTATACAGTATAGTTATGTATGTATAGAGGGAAATAGCGTTGAGTGACCATCGGCTGATGGCCGCTGGACCGATCCACATATTTTATGACACAACGGGACTGGTGCCCGCTATGCTTGGTACATGGTGTTTAGGCCTTATCAGGGTGAGGGCTACCCGAGTTCGAGTCTCGAACATGGCACATAGAGCTATATACAGTTATATAGAAGGACATGGCGTTGAACAACCTTCGGCCGACGGCCGCTGGGCCGACACAGATTGGGTGACACAACGCAACGGGACTAGTGGGCAGCCGTTGGCAAAGGTCCCGGCAACGCGTGGCATTCAATCGCTAGGCTGTATGAGTGGGGAGGCTACCCGAGTTCGGGTCTCGAACCTCGTAACTCACCTAGAGCTTTATACAGTATAGTTATATATGTATAGAGAGAAATAGCGTTGAGCGACCATCGGCCGATGGCCGCTGGACCGATCCACATATTTTGTGACACAACGGGACCGGTGGCCAGCCGTCGGCAAAGGTCCCCACTATGCGTGGTACATGGTCCCTAGACCTTATCAAGGTGTGGGCTACCCGAGTTCGAGTCTTGAACATGTAACATAGAGTTATATACAGTTAAATAGACGGAATAGCGTTTAACGACCTTCGGCCGATAGCCGCTCGGCCGACCCACATATTTTGTGACACAACGGGACCAGAGGCCAGCCGTCGGCAACGGTCCTCGCTACGCGTGGCACTCGGTCCCTAGGACGTATCAGGGGGAAGGCTGCCTGAGTTCGGGTCTCAAACATGCCACATAGAGCTATATAGTACATAGCTTTGAACGACCCGCAGCCGACGGCCGCTGGGCCTACCCACAGGTATTGTGACCCAACGGGAACGGTGGTCAGCCGTCGGCAACGGTCCTCGCTATGCGTGGCACTCAATCCCTAGGTCGTTTCAGTGGGATGGCTTCCCGAGTTAGGGTCTCGAACATGGCACCTAGAGCTATATACAGTATAGTTATATAGAGAGAAATAGCCTTGAGCGACCCAGTGCCGACGGCCGCTGGGCCGACCCACAGGTTTTGTGACTCAACGGCGTGGTACTCGGTCGCTAGACCGTATAAGGGGAGGGCTACCTGAGTTCGGGAGAAGGGGAGTGTCTACAGCCAGCTCAACAACTAGTAAATGATGTGTTGTATTGTTCGGGAGGTTCTGTCATGCCATTTTTTAACTAATTCTCATAAGGTATCAGCTAGAGCAGGCTTGTTTGAGCAAATAAAATGTCAGCCTGCCATGCACTCCTTGGAAACATATGATGGGTCAATGGCAATATCGCCAGGTGTGAATAGGAATGTTACATTGAAGAAAGACGGCACTTTATTCTCTCATCTGGCGATATGTCGTTGTAACATGTATGTTGAAATTACTTTTTGAAGAAAACAATCCAGATTTCGTTTATGTTTTATTAAAAACACATTTTCCTCCAACAAAATAAAGCAGCATTTACCATCTTCTGATGGGTTTTCTGGTATATTATTGCACATTGGACTGCAAAAATGTTACAATATTTTTTTTTCCGTTATTTCTATGCACTTTTGTTTCCCAATACCTCAATGCATTACAGAAATCGGCGATTTTAGTCATTTTTTTCAACATTTTGCCCTAAAATATAAATACTTGAGCATATATATTATATCTGATACAATAAATGACTTGGATATGTATAGTGTGCAACATTTTATTGCTTCAATTTGATAAGTTTATGTTCAAACTATTTTCAAAAGATAATTCCAGATTCCGTTGATTTTTTACGGAAATACACATTTTTCGCCTGAAAATTAAGGCAATATTTTAAACATCATATGGTTCATGCCTTTTTCTACTTAATTATTGGACCTCTGTCTATCCAAAATGTTACAATATGTCTTTATTCTATTGTATTAATTTTTTTTTTCTAAATTTTAACCCATACCCAAAATGGATTACAGAAATCAGTGAGTTTTGTCATTTTTTCCAACATTTTGCCCTAAAATGCCAATATTTGAGCACATATGTTATATATGATGCCAGGAAAATCTTGAATATATGTGCTGTACAACATTTTATTGCTTCAATTTGATCAGTTTATGTTGAAACTAATTTTAAAAAAGAATTCCAGATTCCGGCGATTTTTGACAAAAATACACATTTTTCGCCCCAAAATTAAGGCATTTCCAAACATCATGTGGTTTGGAACTTTTTTCTTTTTAATCACTGGACCTTGCCCTGCCCAAAAAGGTTACAATATTTCTTTTTTCTATTGTATTAGATATATTTCTAATTTTTAATTAAATACCCCCAATGTATTACAGAAATCAGCGATTTTATTCAATTTTTTAACATTTTTACCCAAAACCTCAATATTTAAGTATCGGATCCATAAATTATATAGTGGGACATGTAGAGATGCGTTCCGAGAAAGATTCCATTCATTCAAATTGGTTCTAACATATTTCATTCTTTTTCTAAAAAATAATTCCAGATTTTGGCGATTTTTGTCTAAAAACGCAACGTTTTCCCCCAAAACTCACTAAAGCCCCAACGCTCAGATGGCACACATGTCTCATTTTGAAGCTTAATGTATGTTCTTTCAGAAAATCATACCCTACAAAATTCCCCCTGGGAGGGGAGGGGGTCTACAGCCAGCTCAAGAACTACATACTCTGCTCCCCACCACTTCATTCTCAGATTAGTCAGATTAGTGCGTGCGTGCGTGCGTGAGTGTTTTTTATTGTGTGCAGGGAGAAGGGGAGGGGAGGGCGGGCGGGCGGTTCGGGATGGTTCTAAGTAGTATAAAATACTCGGGGTGGTGGGGGGGGGGGGGGTTGGGGGGTGGCAAAATACCTCCCAGAGTGTTTTTTTACCTCCCGCCATTAAGTTTTCGCGCTTTTTTTCCCCGCTCATTTTAACTTTCGTGCGCTTTTTTCACTCGTTTAAACCTGTGCGTGCTTTTTTGTCTCCACTCAATTGATTGGACATTCTCTTTTATTAACACTGATTTAGACACATTTTCATTCCTTGGTACTTTACTGTTTTAAACAAATTAGTGATTCACTCCAAATAGTACAGTTTGACATACTAACAGGACAAACCTACTTGTTAACAAAAGGTTATACAACCCAGATACAACTGAGGTCGGTTAATTATACTTTATCGCCTTTATCGCGTGAACACTTTTAAAACCTTTTTTTGGGGTTGGGGGCGGCGGGGCGATGGGGGTGTTGGGATGGGGAGGGGATGGTGGCATGTCAAGGATGAAAGCTGATTGCGTGATGTAAAAGAAAAACATAATTTAACATCCTACTCATTGACAGAATGTAAGCTATTTTGTATGACATATACAGAATACAGTCCATTCATGAACATAGTATATCTGATATCATGATACATACGCTGAGTACTGCGGAATGCGGTTTATATTACCTTTTAAAAGGATATACGGCAATCTTGATTTTTGTAAACTCGTGTCGTCCCGTTAATTTTTCTTCATAAATTGTAATTGTTCAATCATTAATACCAATTACGAGAACAGTATATAGAAATGTGTTTCTCATGCCTTGTATCCCTTTAACCACAAGTTGATGTCTAGTATCTAGATCCAGTATATTTTATAATATGATGAATTTGAATTAAGTAGTTTAAATGGTATCTGATTCAGAGTTTCTTACGAAGCGACAGCTGCTGAACCATGTAAAAAAAAGCCTACCTTAATGTACCATGTAAAAGACAAGTACAAACGTTTTTTGATGCTTTTAATAGCGATTAAATTCGGTTTTACGACGTACCAATACACACGTTTTTACGATGTACCAACGCAGTTTTATATGGTGCCTACAAGAACGATCATACCGAACTAAAACGTGTATGCTATTATTTGATGACTACTCTATGCACTTTTCTACATCATATGTTGTACCTTTAAAATCATGATTTTAACAACTTTTTTTGCGTCATCCAGTCGTTTTGCGTATCACCGCTCAATAAATGTAGAAGATCTTATTTGAAGCGTGCTAGATTTTAGTAACTGACACCGTTATTCCAGTGACTGTTATTTAATTACAAATACAAACATTTTGCTCCACATGTTATCAATTGATAAACAAGCATGACAAAATCCCAATTTGAGTTATGACTTAAAACATACAAATGGGATCGTTTAAACAGGCTCATCACATCAACACATTTAAAACCTGCATTTATTTATTTATTTACCATTAAGGTATATATGATACATCTTTACTCTACTAGTCGTTTAATGAATGAAATAGTACTAAACTGAAGCAGTGTGATTAATTGTGGGTGTATGTCATTATAATCCGCTATTCACATTTAGTGTAGGTGTTCCGATTTAGTATGTCTTTGCTCGGTGAAAACTGTATACTCAAGAAGATTGACATGATATTTGGTTAGTTAACATGTTTAGCGCTATACGATATTTTAATACAGCTTGTATCATAACTAGTGTGTTGTCTAATGGTAAAGCGTAGGACTCATGATCCAAAAGCCGTGGGTTCGATCCTCGCCATAACCACATGTGTTGTGTCCCTGAGCAAGACACTTTATCTGCATTGCTTTGTACTGGTATAACCTAGGAAGACAATCCAGAAGTACCTTAGAAGCAAATCGCTTACAGCAGATATAGAATTAGCTAATTAGTTCAAACATGAGTAACTGAGTGTATGTGCATGCTTATGTGTAAATATGATTGATTCTGTAAATAAATGGAGGAAATATAGATTACTGCCTATATATATTGGTTATATAATATTGTTTTGTCGAGAAACTGTCATTTGGAATTATATTATATTATTCATAACGAGAACAGTAAACATCAACATTGTTTTATTTGCTTTTGATGTCAACGGCGATTGACTGAATGTGGAGAATCTTTTAACAGGAATAAAGCCTATAAAGCGATGCTATATTATCAGTTAATGTATAATCTATTAGATGTAGGTTTAATTTAACTGAAGTCCGCAGACACTAGGGCGAAAAGGGGAGTTTGATGCCCGTATTGGCCACTCGGATGGTAAGGAACTGACTATATAATATATAGTATAATATAGTATGGTATAGAAGTGTGTCATTGGATTAACACTCCCACCTTATCAGAGGGCGTGGGTGGCATTTCGGAGTGAGATATTTAACTCAAATCCGAATGAGGCGTTACTCCGAGACCCTCCGCACACGCTCTTTATGCATAAATATTGCCTCCGCGCAGCCCCTCCTATTGGACGAAGAAATAGGAGGAAAGTTCTATTTGACTCAGAAGTTAGACGAGAGGACAAGCCATTGAATAATGTATGCACGCCCATCGTGTCAAACCTATGCAACAGTGGACCCGTCCTTGAAACAGTTAATCTACCCAGAGTTGTTACTTGTATTCACCTAAGTTTGTGGAAGCATTTATTTAGACGGAGGTAAAGTAATTTTTCAAATCTACATTTCCTAGCCTATTTTATTTCAAGTCATGTCAGTGATAAACCCAGTGAGCTATCGTCTCTTAAAAAGGAAAACACGAGCCCTAGATATCACAGTCAATGAATTAAATAACATAGGAGTTTAGTTATTTGAGACTTTTAGGCGCCATATAACCTTTTTATGTGTTGGTGCGCCTAAAAACCCCAATTCAATTCAATTATTTTAGACTTAAAATATTACCTGTTACATCTCGAGTATTCTCGATCGGTAAATAAGAAACTATTATACCGTTGAATTATGGAAACACATAATGAAATATATGAGTGCGCCATTAACATGCCATTCCATTTTTTTAAATAAACGAAATTTTACTAGTCATAACAGACGTGTTTCGACGAATAAAACAAAGGCAGGGAGTAAGTTACAACCAGCAACACACATAAAACAGTGGACTTAGATGACGAACGCCAAAGCTAAACAAATTATTAATGATAGACGAAACTAGCAATGGTATATTCCCGACATCGTCATGTGGCTAGACAAATATCGAGAAGAAAACCCACGTCGATGATTCAAAATAAGCTAACTTTTATCTTAAACGTATATTTAAGGAGTTTGTAGCATGAGTAACTATAACAGCAATTGTCATTTGAGAGGAGCAGAGGCATTTTTTCACTGAACAAAACAATGTTGTAAACGGTACATTTTTTTTTATCATAAGTCAGTTTACTCTCAACGAGAACAGTAATGGAGTCATACAACATGAGTGACTTATTTAAGCAAAATCCGATTAGAGCGAGCAGTAAAAACGCGAAAAGGAGACATGAACGATTGGATAATAGTAGTAAAAGAGCAAACTGTTATGGTATAAAACACCGAAGTTACGTATCGAATTTGTACTTCCGGCTGAACAAACTACCGCGATAGCAAAGAGGATATTAAAACGTCAAAATAATCCCAGTCGATCGTACATAGAAATGCAGAACATGAAACAGGAGCAACAGAAAACGAAGATGGAGGCTGGAGTGAAATGACGTCGAACAAGCTCACCAAAAAGAGTCGGATATAAAAGGGGAGGATACGCCTGACAAAGGAGCTAAAAGCAAACAGCCGGTTAACATCCTATAAAAACACATTACGTCCTTCACCTCCTCATTCACATTTCAGACATCGGAATGAACGGTTGTGCATTTTGTGGAAAGGCTTTTAAACGTCGGGATAATATGTTACGACATAAGCGAACGATGCATGGGGGGTGGAAACACTGAAGAGGACAATAACTTAGCCGATAGTGACACTGATTCGACTGAAATAATAGCCGATAGTGAGGATATTGCTGATATATCCGATACCAATACGTCGGAAGAGGACGATGATGCTGACAGCGAAATGTTTTCTGATGAAGAAGACCCGTGGGACAACATTGTTCAAAAAGCGTTTCACAAGTGTCAAAAACAATTCGAATCTGCAGTGCAAAACATGATGGATAGTGAGGGATTGGATGAGAATACGGCTCGGTCGCGAGTCATAGCACATAATTTCATGGACAGACTGACATGGTTTAACCTTATGAAGAAGGACACCATGTTTAAGGCAATACAAAATACGGCGATTGAACTCCTTGACCTCGAAGACTTTGATCAACAGGAAGCATGGCAAGCCGCGATTTCGAAGTGGAAATTTCTTTTGGATCGACTTTTAAAGCAATACGAGCCACCTGAACTCTTTCAAGCTGAAAGAAGTGGTGAAGATTCATAACTGTGTTTTTTTTTTAAAAACAAAAAAACAACAACTGTTGTATTTCATTTAGTATGTGTTAAATGTCAAGTAAAACACGGGATAATTTGTTATAATGACTGTATGTGTGGAGGGAACCTCGAGCAGTGTGTTATTGTTATGTGTTTGATGGTAATTGTAATTTCAACTGTATTAGTACAAAATTGATTTAACTAATATAGAGCAATGTTTATAAATGACCTTCAAAAACAATGTTTGTTGTTTCCTCATACAAAATGTAATATAACGAAATAAAATGATATATACATCGCATTGCCTATTGTTAAAAAACGATTGGTGCAATGACGGATCATTGAAAAGTGATTCGCAAAGCCTCTTGAAAGTAGATATAAAACATATCAGGAAATACAGCACTCGCAGAACTCAGTAAACTAGCGTAACGCATACAAAACAAAACACAATTAAAAGGAAAAATAGAAGCAAAATATGCGACACCACAAACATATTATTTGACAAGATAGGGCTGCCACCTTGGAACAGTCCATGACAAGATAGGGCTGCCACCTTGGAACAGTCCATGACAAGATAGGGCTGCCACCTTGGAAAGTCAATGACAAAAATGATGCGGAGGAGTTTGGACCAGGTTCTATGGTGCACGTATTTACCTCAATCTTATCCAATTGTCATCCCAATAATAACGTGACTTTCTAAATAAGGAAGTCCCCGCCAGCTTATATTCTCTTACAGTATAGGCATTATAAGCATTACGGAAATAGGATGGACGTTTAAATTTACGTCTTTTTGATTGGTGCCATTTAACAACCTCCTTTTAAATAGCGTCCAGTTGCCATAGTGGTTAGTGGCGTATTTTCATCGTACATCGTTCGAACAAGATCAGGTCGGCTGATGACATTCTTAAGATAGCTAAACGCGTTCAAGCTTGTTCGCAAGATGAGTAGAGAAGAGGGATCGATGAGTGGCAGGAGTGGGACAATCTGTTTATGTTTTGTTACGAAGTGGAAGAAAATGTCTAACATTTCAGCTCTTGTCGCAAACTTGTAATACAGTTATTGCTTCTATGTAGATCGTTTTGGAGCTGAATTTGGAGAGTGTTACACTCACCTTGTTAATGAACATTTTATGTTTGTAGTTGTATTTTTTTGTCTTTTAGTTTGTTTTTCTGATTTAACAGAAGCTGTGAATATCTATTTGAACTATCTCTTTCCCCTTCTGCTGATACTTTAAATATCAGTACTCCGAAATGCCACCCACACCCTCTGATAAGGTGGGAGTGTTAATCCAATGACACACTTCTATACCATACTATATTATACTATATATTATATATTCAGTTCTTTACCATCCGAGTGGCCAATAAGGGCATCAAACTCCCCTTTTCGCTCTATTGTCTGCGGACTTCAGTTAAAATAAACCTACATCTAATAGCTTATACATTAACTGATAATATATAATTCAACGTTTATATCATATGAACAATATATATAGGTAGTAATCTATATTTCCTCCATTTATTTACAGAATGCATAAATCAATCATATTTACACATAAACACTCAGTTACTCATGTTTGAACTAATTAGCTAATTCTATACCTGTTGTAAGCGATTTGCTTCTAAAGTACTTCTGGATTGTCTTTCTGGGTTGTACCAGTACAAAGCAATGCAGATAAAGTGTCTTGCTCAGGGACACAACACATGTGGTTATGGCGAGGATCGAACCCATGACTTTTGGATCACGGGTCCAACGCTTTACCACTAGACAACACTCTAGTTACGATACAAGCTGTATTAAAATATTTTATAGCGCTCAACATGTTAACCAACCAAATAACATGTCAATCTTCTTGAGTATACAGTTTTCACCGAGCAAAGACATACTAAATCGGAACACCTACACTAACTTTGAATAGAAGATTACAATGATATACACCCACAATTAATCTCACTGCTTGAGTTTAGTACTATTTCATTCATTAAACGACTAGTACAGTAAAGGTGTATCATATATACCTTATAGCATGTGGAGTAAAATGTTTGTATATGTAATTAAATAACAGACACTGGTATAACGGTGTCAGTTACTAAAATCTAGCACGCTTCAAATAAGATAGCCATACTCTACATTTATTGAGCGGTGACACACAAGACGACTGGATGACGCAAAAAAAACCTAAGTCGTTACAATCATGATTTTAAAGGTACAACATATGATGTGGAAAAGTGCATAGAGTAGTCATCAAATAATAGCATACACGTTTTAGTTCGGTATGTTCGTTCTTGTAGGCACCATATGAAACTGTGTTGGTACATCGTAAAAACGTGTGTATTGGTACGTCGTAAAACCGAATTTAATCGCTATTAAAAGCATCAAAAAACGTTTGTACATGTCTTTTCCATGGTACATTAAAGTACGGCTTTTCTTTACATGGTTCAGTAGCTGTCGCTTCGTAAGAAACTCTGAATCAGATACCATTTAAACTACTTAATTCAAATTCATCATATTATAAAATGTACTGGATCTAGATACTTAACATCAACTTGTGGTTAAAGGGATACAAGGCATGAGAAACACATTTCTATATACCGTTCTCGTAATTGGTATTAATGATTGAACAATTACAATTCATGAAGAAAAATTAGCGGGACGCCACGAGTTTACAAAAATCAAGATTGCCGTATGTCCTTTTAAAAGGTAATATAAACCGCATTCCGCAGTACTCAGGGTATTATCATGATATCAGATATACTACTATGTTCATGAATGGACTGTATTCTGTGTATGTCATACAAAATAGCTTACATTCTGTCAATGAGTAGGATGTTAAATTATGTTTTTCTTTTACATCACGCAATCAGCTTTCATCATTGACATGCCACCACCCCCTCCCCACCCCAAACACAATCCCCCACCCCACAAAAAATATGTTTTAAAAGTGTTCACGCGATAAAGGCGATAAAGTATAATCAAACGACCTCAGTTGTATCTGGCTTGTATAACCTTTTGTTAACAAGTAGGGTTGTCCTGTTAGTATGTCAAACTATACTATTTGGAGTGAATCACTAATTTGTTTAAAACAGTAAAGTACCAAGGAATGAAAATGTGTCTATATCAGCGTTAATAAAAAAGAACGTCCAATCAATGAGTGGACGAGAAAAAGCGCGCACAGTAAACGAGTAAACGAGTGAAAAAAGCGCACGAAAGTTAAAATGAGCGGGGAAAGAAAGCGCGAAAACTTAATGGCGGGAGGTAAAATACCTCTGGGTATTTTGCACCCCCTTTTATCGCCTCAACCTATTTTATACTACTGTTCTGATGTTCCTTCGCCTATGATTATTAACTATTTTAACTAATACGAAACGTTTGTTTTAAAGAATTGTTAATATGACCGAGATCACTTTAACCATAACGTAACAGCCTATGATTATTAACTATTTTAACTAATACGAAAGTTTGTTTTAAAGAATTGTTAATATGACCGAGATCACTTTAACCATAACGTAACAGCCTATGATTATTAACTATTTTAACTAATACGAAACGTTTGTTTTAAAGAATTGTTAATATGACCGAGATCACTTTAACCATAACGTAACAGCCTATGATTATTAACTATTTTAACTAATACGAAACGTTTGTTTTAAAGAATTGTTAATATGACCGAGATCACTTTAACCATAACGTAACAGCCTATGATTATTAACTATTTTAACTAATACGAAACGTTTGTTTTAAAGAATTGTTAATATGACCGAGATCACTTTAACCATAACGTAACAGCCTATGATTATTAACTATTTTAACTAATACGAAACGTTTGTTTTAAAGAATTGTTAATATGACCGAGATCACTTTAACCATAACGTAACAGCCTATGATTATTAACTATTTTAACTAATACGAAACGTTTGTTTTAAAGAATTGTTAATATGACCGAGATCACTTTAACCATAACGTAACAGCCTATGATTATTAACTATTTTAACTAATACGAAACGTTTGTTTTAAAGAATTGTTAATATGACCGAGATCACTTTAACCATAACGTAACAGCCTATGATTATTAACTATTTTAACTAATACGAAACGTTTGTTTTAAAGAATTGTTAATTTGACCGAGATCACTTTAACCATAAAGTAACAGCCTATGATTATTAACTATTTTAACTAATACGAAACGTTTGTTTTAAAGAATTGTTAATATGACCGAGATCACTTTAACCATAACGTAACAGCCTATGATTATTAACTATTTTAACTAATACGAAACGTTTGTTTTAAAGAATTGTTAATATGACCGAGATCACTTTAACCATAACGTAACAGCCTATGATTATTAACTATTTTAACTAATACGAAACGTTTGTTTTAAAGAATTGTTAATATGACCGAGATCACTTTAACCATAACGTAACAGCCTATGATTATTAACTATTTTAACTAATACGAAACGTTTGTTTTAAAGAATTGTTAATATGACCGAGATCACTTTAACCATAAAGTAACAGCCTATGATTATTAACTATTTTAACTAATACGAAACGTTTGTTTTAAAGAATTGTTAATATGACCGAGATCACTTTAACCATAACGCAACAGCCTATGATTATTAACTATTTTAACTAATACGAAACGTTTGTTTTAAAGAATTGTTAATATGACCGAGATCACTTTAACCATAACGTAACAACCCCTTTAACAAATCATACTCATCAGTATGTTACTCCTCTATGGCCATCGTCTCACCATGTCTGCTCTATTTATTTGCCAAATCATGTAAAAGCAGGGAATTTAATTGGTTTAAACATAATTGATTTTGATATAGCGAACACACTTAACAGTTCATTAAAACAATAATTGAAACCAAAGAAAACTTATAAGGTTTCTCTACTTAAAACACTTGTTTTAACAAAACGACATGTACATGATGTAAAAGCAGTGATTGAAGAAATCTGCCAAAATCTCGTATGCTATAAGGTAAAAGTGCCAAATCTCTTCGGTTTCTCTTCTTACATTTAATGTAGAAAGAATATACTGATATCACTACACGCAGGATATAATTTTCTTTGAGACCAGTCGTTAAAAATTATGAATTTTATACAGGTTCAGATTTCAACAAAACTACAGCAACAACAGGAAGTAGCATATTGATTTGGGGCTTCTGATTGGTTGAAAAAAGTATAGGGTATATTTGCAAAAAGTAAAATTTCTTTACTGCCATTCTGGGGGTGGCCACCTTCAGTAAACTATTAGAGGCTGAAAGCATCAGATTATCCCCAATTTGCTTGTCATTTTTGAGTGTCTCTAAGATAGTTCTTTAAAGAAAGTTAGGTTTTATCATCCATTCGAATATAGGAATAGGGGTTGTAGGCCAAAAGACTATAATGGAAACCTATGGGAAATGCAATAGTGGTATATGACCAGCAGAATGAAAATTTACGACTAACAGGGTGGGGCGGCATTCCGTATGCTTTTGCATGCGTTTTTTTGGTTCTGAAAAGATGCATCTCATCGAAATAAAAAAAAATTGTCATTAGTGTCATCACAGTTTTCGCGCTGTATATCAGCAGAATGAAACTTGCTTCTTCTTCTCATTCTGCCAGCAAAACAGCAGAACAACAGAATGTAAAGGTTTTAAAGACACGCTGTCTTTTGTGCGCAAAATGTTCGTGGCATTAATACATACAGTTTTTCTTCTGATCTTCCTTATCTAAAGTGATTCTGTTTAGAGTAAGAGGTCAGCAGAATGAAATTTTACGTGAAACAGGGCGGGGCGGCATTTCGCTGTTTCGGTATGTTTTCGCATGCGTTTTTTTGGTGCTCAAGGGGTGCACCTCATTGAAATAAACATTTTTTTTGTTATTAATGTCATCACCGAAAACCATTAGTTTCCGCGCCATATATCAGCAGAATTAAACTTACTTCTTTTTCTCATTCTGCCAGCAGAACAGCAGAATTGAAAATTTACGTCTAACTGGGCGGGCGGCATTCCACTGTTTCTGTATGCTTTTACAATCGGTCTTTTGGTGCTGAAAAGGTGCACCTCATTGAAATAAAAAAAAAATTGTCATTAATGTCGTATCTGAAAACCATTAATTTTCGCGCAATATATCAACAGAATGAAAATTTACGTGAAACAGGGTGAGGCGGCATTCTGCTGGTTCTGTATGAATTCGCCTGCGGTTATTTGGTGCAGAAAAGGTGCACCTCATTGAAATAAACATGTTTTTGTGATATAAATGCAGGTGTATTTCAGCCGTGCTATAAATGACAGATTCGGCAGTTATACCATGGTATACTCAATTAACGCGCGCGCAGTTGTAATGTTTACACACAACGTGTCAATCAAAACGACTAAACATTTACAAAACAGCACTCCTTGACATTGCATTGTCCAGTAACATACAACGGCGATTGGCTGCAATAATAAAAAAAAGTCATGCTCATGCCGCGTGATAATGCTATTTTTTGATTGGATCGAGCTGTTATTTTTACTGAAAACTGCAACACCCTAAAACTTCTTGCACGCGCGTACTTGGATAAGTGGCTGTGGTACAAAACATGTATAGCATTTTTTTTCTCGTATGCGATTTATACTGCACTCTCGGGCCTACGGCTCTCGAGAAGCAGTATAAATCGCATATACTCGAACAATTATGTTATACATATTACATAGTTTTCTCCATCCTGACACAAATTACAAATTAATCTAACTCCAACATGAGCCCAATATTGACCATGCATGTAAGGAAAATGAGACAATGCTGTTCGCCTGTATGTATTACAATTAATGCTGTAGCACCGCTAAATGTTAAATTCCGTTAAATGTTAAAATTTCCGCTAAATGTTAAAATATCTTGCGCTAAATGTTAAAACTTCCGCTAAATGTTAAACATTACTAAACGCTAAATGTTATAAAATTTAACATGTAGGGTTTAGTGGAATCCGTTAACCGCTAAATGTTAAAAGTCAACGAAGTATGTACTTCCTTTAATCGACTAGAATTGTAATCGAATGTTGAACGCAGAATGCAGAATGCAGAGCCAACTTTACGCGCATACAATGCATTTCATTGTCAGGATCAGCTTCCTTGCATGTTCACGACTACACATATATCACGTCACACAGTTGAAGTGGGTTATGTTTATATGGTAAGATAGATATAGATATTGACCTAACCCACATAATCATGATTATGCGGTGTCAAACAATATAGTACACACAGGGTACATCAGCATAATGCGGTGTCAAAAAATATAGGGTACATCAGGGTCGTAGCAAGAGTCGTACAAAACAACGAAGTAAAATAAATTGCCGGTGTAGCGGGTTTTGTTAGGTGTAGTGGGAGAAGGGCTATGGTTTAGGTAGGTGTAGTGGGTGTAGGGCTATTGTTTTGTTAGATGTAGTGGGTGGATGGCCATGGTTTTGTCAGGTGTAGTGGGTGGAGGGCTATGGTTTTGTTAGGCGTAGTGGGTGGAGGGGTATTTTTTTGTTAGATGTAGTGGGCGAAGGGCTACGTTGTTTTAGGTGTAATGGGTGAATGGCTATGGGCTTGTTACGTGTAGTGGGCGAAGGGCTATGGTTTTGTTAGGTGTAGTGGGTGAAATGCTAAGGTTTTGTTATATGTAGTGGGCGATGGGCTATGGTTTTGTTAGGTGTAGTGGGTGAAGGCCTATGTGTTTTAGGTGTAATGGGCGAAGGGCTATTTTTATATGTGTAATGGTGAATGGATATGGGCTTGTTAGGTGTAGTGGGGAAAGGCTATGGTTTTGTTAGTTAGTGGATGAAGGACTATGGCTTTGTTAGGTGTAGTGGGTGAATGGCTATGGTGTAGTTAGGTGTAGTGGGCGAAGGGTTATGGTTTAGTTAGGTGTAGTGGGTGAAGGGTTATGGTTTTGTTAGGTGTAGTGGGCGAAGGGCTATGGCTTTGTTAGGTGTAGTGGGCGAAGGGCTATGGTTTTGTTAGGTGTAGTGGGCGAAGGGCTATGGCTTTTGTTAGGTGTAGTGGGCGAAGGGCTATGGTTTTGTTAGGTGTAGTGGGTGAATGGCTATGGGCCTTTAGTCCCAAAATGTTACATTTAGCGCAGGTTGTTAAATTTAGTGCAGTTGTTACATTTAGGGTTCTTAAGGTTGTCTTGGGTGGTTAGTTTTCAATTATGATCTGTATTGTTGTGCAGAGGGGAGAAATATGTACTACGTGGTAGAAATCACACCACTAACATGAACTTAATTCGAGACACTCTGAATTTTGAAAAGAATGCATATATTTTTAATTGCTCAATCAACCGTAAGAAGAAGAAACCTGATATTTCTGAACTTTTAAATTGTGTTTATATATTCAAAACGATAGAACGCGATTATAATGACAAAATTAACAGGGGCTGATACAGGATTTAAGATTACGGGAAGGCAATTTTTTAATAAACCAATTAACCAAATACACACACGTTTTTTTTCACTTGTTTACACCCCCACACCAATTAACCAAATAAACACACGTTTTTTCACCTGTCCCCCCCCCCCCCCCCCCCACCACCACACACACCTTCCTCCCTTCACCACCCTCTCTCCCAAGACGACATTTTTTTACACCTGTCTGTTCCAAGGCGGTAGCCTGTGGTCAACCCTTTTGTGTTTGTGATGTCATATCTTGCCTTTTATTCATCTTTCCAGTTGTGTTTGTTTCTGTGTTGTTTGTGGTTGACTGTTGTCCTTGAATACTACTTTTCATGTCGACTTTTAGCTCACCTGAGCACGAAGGCTTTTTGTGACCACTCTCCGTCCGTCGTCGTCCGTCGTCTGTCGTCTGTCGTCAACATTTAGCTTGGTTACACGATAGAGGCCACATTACTTCAGCAATCTTAACCAAGATTGCCCAGATTGTATATGACCATAAGATTTCGGACGAGTTCGATAATGGCAAGATCGGACCAGTAACACCAGAGTTATGGTCTATGAATAGAAAAAAATGGAGTTCTACATGTTTGTTAACACGATACAGGCCACATTCTTGAGAAATCTTAATCAAACTTACACATGGCTATTATTATTTTTTTTTTTTTTGATTTGTTATTTTTTTTTACATTTTTTTTTAAAACATCGTGTTGGATTTGACGGAACTTAGCAGGAAGCATTGGTATGATGTTAATTGTGCATATTTCGTTTTTTCCGGTTCGTTGATTTTTGACGGAGTTATGGTTCTTTGAAATTTTTACTTTAAATTTCTTGTCGGCGCTACTCCTCCTAGACGGCTTGTTGGATTTCTACAAAATTTGGCAGGAAGCATCAGTATGATTCTAGTTGTATTATTATTATTTTTGTAATTATTACTTCCCCCCACTCCCCCCCCCCCAAACTCTCCCCACCCCCAGATCCCATTGGTAACGCTGGAGTTATGGTCCTTTCATTGTTAAAAAATTCCAAAATTTCCTTTGTTTATTATTTTATTATGTATTTAATAACTTGGTTATTGTATATATATATATATATATTGATTAAGAGTAATCATATGTAAAATTATAAGAACCGATCACTCAGATTAATTCGATAGTATTTTTTGTATACACTATTTGAATTAAAGTAATATGGATTTAAATCATATATATATATATATATATATATGTACACACAACAACTTTAACTGATTGTGATGTTGTATATAAATATCGATCTACACAAACCATGCAAACGTAATCGAATTGCAAAAACATGTATAAACTAAAATAAAAAACCACCGAATTACAAAAATATGAGACTATTTTCTTCCATATGCCATATGATTTTTTTTTAATTTTCATATTGACACATTTTGTTTTCATACGCCATAACTATGTATGAGGCAAATATGTTTTTCCAAAGGCCATATGGGACACGCCCCAATGCCCCCGCCAAGCTCCTTTTTTTCTCTAAATGTAAGAGAACGAAAACTATTACCATTGGAAAGAAAATTAAATTTGTGATGGGATTTGGCATGAATGAAACTTGTATCTATAAAACTCTTCATGATATGTGCGTTTAAAGTTGGGAAATAATTTGTGAAATTTTCGCACTGTGCCACGTGAAATTTAGATACTTTTCGTAGTGGCCAATCTATGTGTTATTAGGTCTGTGATTAAAATCAAACGTTCAAAGTAATTACATACTCAGTAGGGTAATAAGTTAATCAATATTCAATTGTAATGATTACCTTTGAGTGAGATCAATTGTTTAATTAAGTTTCAGCTATTGGTAATTTAAAAAAATTTAATGTCCTTAATATCTGGTCCGAAACGTCCATAATCCGAAATGCCCAGTGAAATAACTGATGAAAACAGTCGTCGACCAGACGGAGATTCAAACCTTGTATATAACTACAATACTCCGGGACATTTTTTTCAGGAAAATTTAAAATATGTTTGTTTTCAACAAATAATCTTCCCCAACCCACCCCCTTTTTTAAATTAATTTTTTAGTTCCCAACACCGATACCGCTACCCCGTCCTGTGCCATAATACGAGCATATCGTTTATTTCGTATAACGGCAAACTTTTTAAAAAGTGTGCCGTTATACCAGATATCATACAAGGAATGACTGTAATTCTGATTTGCAACACAAGTTTAATGTCTTTATATTAGCATTTGACATAAAAACCGGGTTTGTACAGAAAGACATTTAGGAAAACCCGGGCCCTCAAAATGTTGCATTTAACACGTAACCATATGGAAAATCATCAAGCAATCCGTTAATATTTTTGAGCAGTGTATTTTATGATATTTATATGCTCGTAACACATCGTTGGACATTCTATTAACACAGTACAAAAATAACACGGTGTACATACAGTTGGCGAATGCCGATAAGAGGAAAATTGACCAACATATTTAGGGTATAGAAGTGTCAAGCATGTCGTTTATACTGGGTGATATCAACTGGATAACTTTGGTTCTTGTTTTCATTGTTTGCCTGATTGTACATCGAATTTGGTTCACGGAAAAACAATGGATACCGCCGCTTCCTCCGTCACCAACTTATAGGCTGCCTGTCCTCGGGCACCTATTACGCATGGACCCCGACTTAAGGAAACCGTTTCGGAAGTTTCGCAAGCAGTATGGAGATGTTTACAGTATTTATATTGGAAATAAGCTTTTTATTATACTCGGGGGATATGATACAATTAAGGAGGCATTTCATAAGAAAGGTGACTTGTTTGCAAACAGACCAAGGATTATGGCGGTGGAAGCAGTAACACGCGGAATGGGTAGGTGAATCTGCTGTGTTCTGTTCACTTGTTTTAATCGCGGAGTGAAATAATAAGTTATCCAAGAGTAATGTAACATCATATAATTAAATTGTACGAATCCTGCTAAGAGTTTCATGCATGCATGGTAGATAATGTAAGACAACTCATGTATCTTAAATCGTTATATAAATAGGCTTGTAAAAGTAGTCTATCTTGGAACATGAGGTTATCACATTGAGGCATATACAACAGAGCTTTAAAGCAGTTTTTAAACTCATTTTCTCATTGCCTGATTCCTGTGTAAACATTCAGGTTTGAAAAGTTAGTTTTAATTCTTAAGCTTCTATTTTACTGAACTATTTATTTTAACCGAGGTAGACCGTATTTCATGAAGTTGTATTCATACCTGCCTTACTTTACGTAAATGTGTTAACACATAAATGATCATGTAAATGTGAATATAAAAAAACACAATAATGAAAATATACTGTGTATGTTTTATTAAAATAACGTTGAAAAATAACCCAAAGTCCATTATTAAACGAATATATAGTTAAAATGAAAATTAGTATTTCAGTTGTCTCTGTGACCTCATGGTTATGTCTTCGGATTGACAATCTGGAGGGCATGAGTTCGAATCCCGTGTTAAGCGAACGTTTTTTCAATAAGTAGGGCGGTGATGTTGTTGCTACAACGAACGACGGATTACAAATGATGTTTCCACGTTTCACAAGCTTGCATTTGGTTGTAAACTACCAAGCGTAAAACCTCTCCCATTGGCTTTAGGTACACAACCACACGGTGGGGAACCCGATATTTGTCACGTGATATTTTGGGTAGGGTTCACTTCAAAATAGACTGTTGTTCCCTCGACTCAGGTAAGCAAAGTGTTATATTTTCTTTCAAATTGCATTTTTTTGGAAACAATTGCTTGTTTTGTATAAACGAGGTACGATTGTATCAGTTTGTGAACTGTGTCATGTTAGGAATAAACCACACACCTTGAAAATGTGGGGCTCATTAGCAGTTATGTGTGAGATTATAACGATAGAGAAAGGTCTCTGTCAAAACACGGTGTACTCATAGTTGCAATTTTTAAAAAAAATCACTGTCACCCTTGTTGGTAAACTACTGTATTGTAGTTGTGTTGAAAAGTCATATGCGATCTGGAAAAAAGGCACGTTCGAGGGTGCTTCAAAAAGTTCTGTCACTAGGCATATATCCTTTGAATTGGATATTACACTGAGATAAAGTAGTGTATTTATAGTACTACTGGGTTCGCTCTCTTAAATTCCACAACAAAAATGAAAGAATTCCGGTTATTTATACCCCTGAATTACCTCCCCCTACCACACCTTTTGGATACTGGCATCTCTGAAAATGTCCTTGTTACAAAACGTTGTAAAAATTATTTGAAAAATTCTATGCTTTTAAATTTTCTTGTACGCCATCTGTTGTTATTCGCCTATAATCCATGAAAATGATTATCGAGAATTCGGAAAGGTCTTGCTGTAAAAAAGATATGAGTGAATGCATATCCCTTAATTTTAGCGGAAATAACACTGATTTTTCTTCATTTTGTTTACGGAAATGTTATAATATCTTTTAAATGTCGTAATTATTCTCATAGTATTAATATGTTTTCATATTTTTCTACAAATCCTAGTCCTTCAGTGTTTAAATTTCATATTCAACACATTATTGTAGAATTTTGCACAATGTTTAGTGAAAATATTGATCTTCCAAAAAGGTATTTCAGAAGACTGCCCTTCCATTTAATGTCCATTTATCATTAAATTAATTTTACATGTTAGCTTAAAATGTTAATTTCTAAGACAATGCCTTTTCATCTACCATACTTAAAGTCTGAATCTTGTAATGCACAGATATAACTGGTAATGTATGAGAAATTTCAAAGGTCTTCGACAAGTACTTAAAGAGAAACAGGCATTTAAAAAAGTAACAGTTAACATACCTGAAAAAAACTCAGGACGAAAATGCCTCAGTATGTATAAGTGATGTATATTAAACGTTCCATAACTTTCGTCACACAAAAGATACAGCATTAATTTTACCATCAATGGAATGGTATTGAAACTCTCTTTCATTTGGTACCAAACATCAACACTCACAACGAGCACATAATTGTTAAAACGCGTTAGTGACAGAACTTATTGAATGACCCTCGTAAATACGGAATAGAAATGTTGTTTATAGTACATATTTAATAATACTATATAAACAGGAATGAATTAGCCTAATTATGTGTGTGCTATATGTAATGTATCCAATATTTTGTAATATCAATTCTAAATCAAAAGGTTCTCCCAAGACATGTTTTGCATGTCGCGCTCCGCATACCTTTAACGGAGCCACTAACAACTAAAGTTTTAATAGCACTTAAACCATATGAATATTTAGTTTAATATCTTTCAACGGCCAAATACGTGTCGTTTAGGCAATATATACTGGGAACTGAAAAACTGATAGAATACTTTTCTAGCTTGGTACGGTCTTTTGCTAACTGACCTTTATTTTCCACCCAGACATTTGCCCTTAAACAGTTTGTGACCAATGTTCCAGAACTGTTTTACTTCATCAGAATATCTCATCTGGTGAGTATGTTCCATCGAATAGCACTCCTCCACATCCAACAAGAGAAATATTTACACTGGTACCAAGTTTTCTGCTAGTAGCAGATTGAATTTCAAATACATGTCTTCTTTATTAGTATATATTGTTATTTTTGTATTACCGCTGGTAACACTGCATTGTTGAGTTGGGACTCTTCTCCATTTCAAAGTGGCCTGTGAAACGTTGTTACTGGTTCATGACAGCAGATAAGAAAGACGCACTGACTTCGTTTATAACTACACATCTTTATTAAACATCTTACATTCACAATATTCAAAACACACATGTCATGAAAAGGCATAAAATATATCATGTTCAAAACAATCATGTCATACACGTGTATCATTTAATATAATGTAAATTCATAGTGTATACTGAGCAAAAATAAAAAGTACCCAATTTTCTTTCCCTTATTATACAGACAACAAAACAGGAAATAATAAATGCTTTATATAAAATAATTACATCTACCACCACCAATAG